>CM032451.1:43954558-43987058 GCA_019049505.1 Pachyrhynchus sulphureomaculatus | reverse complement strand
TAAAAACAAAAACTCAGACTTAATAATTCTGCGATTCCAAAAGCAACAAACAATTTTAACCTTATTATTGCTCGACAATGTAAAAAAAAAACAAGAATTTGTTTAAAAAAATATAGTTTTTGTACGTCAATTTGCAACATTTGACGTAGGTTAAATAAGTTCAAATATGTGAACTTTGGTGTTTGTACCGTAACAGTTTTTAGGAAACTCCTCTTTTTGTAATGCAATGCTAATTATGGTAGCCGTATAAAATATTGTTTTTCTTTATTCTCAAATTACTTTTATTTCGTTATATACGAGATGTTTTTTAACTGCTAAATCCCTGTATGAACAGGAATTGCAGTAAAATAACGATAAATGACTTCACAATCTTAACTTTGAAACTGAGGTCTAAAAATATTTCGTCTTTTAATACCCCCGCCGCTGGAAAGAGTCATATTTAGAAGTGCAATTAGTGTTCCGTACCTTGATTGCGTTTGAAATAAAAATTTTGGACTCAAAGTCCTTAGAGTCTTTCCTCTGAGCTTTCTCTTTACAAGAGACTAAACGTTTTCAATAGGGTTGGCGTCCGGTGATTGTGAGAGCCACTCTAGTATCTTAACTTTCGCTTGCACCTTTCAGTCCCTGCACAACTTGCTGCGGTGTTTTGGGTTGTCATCTCCTTGCAGGATCCAATCCTTGTTTTTCTTTTTAAAGCAGTGTTTGGCTGTTGGCAACAAGACTTTCTCATAAAAATCACACATTTTTTTTCACATTTAAAATGTACGTGAAGAGATACAAATTACCGAACCCTTGTTTGGAAAAACATCCCCAAACAGGCACTTTGATTGGATGTCTGACAGTTCGCTGAACGAGACGTCACATATCCCCAAAAGGAAGCTTCGTCCGTGAAGATAACGTTGTCCCAGTCACGGTCGATGTTGTCGTGGGCCCAAGCGAGCCGCTTCGCGACGTGTTTTTCGCCCAGCAAACGTGTTTCGGAATTTGACATCTTGAGCACGAAAGTGTTGTCGAATGGTCTCATGGGACATATTCAAACCCGATTTTCTTGATTTTGCCACTCCTTGACGCAGCGTCAATTTCGGGTGCCGTGAAAACAAAGACTTTCGGAGTGACTTTGCCTACCGAGCCACGTTTTGGCAAATCGTCGACATTTTTCGTCTCGTTAAAACTATTTACCTACTTCTTCACAAACGATACCGAGTTTTTAATATATTTAGCGGCCGCGGAATGTCATTTCAGGCCCCTTTGGGTGGGAACAAAGAAAGACTGCCTCGAACCGACGCGCAAACAAGTGACTCATTTTGGATTTTACGTGATTTCGACTGATACTTTTACTAAAATGCGTCGTACACAAAGGTTTCCTCTACCGATTTTTCGTTAAATCGCTAAAATCGCATCTACCAAAAATGAATTATCGCGGACGCGTTCGTACTTGACAGACTGTATATCAAATAAAATTTGTTGCCGATCCTTGTTTTTATATACCAGAGAAATTATCAAAGATAAAGCTTCGTACAGACCTAATCATTGCGCCGAACGACAAACAGAACACGAAGCAAAACGGCAAGCGGAACACCAGTTTGGACGGACCCATGAACGCATTTGAAAACAGATTTGCAAATCTATTTGCAAAGGCGTTCGTGACCCCGTCCAAAATGGTGTTCCGTTTGCTGTTTTGCTTAGTGTTTTATTTGTCGTTGGTGCAATATTCAGATCTATACGAAGCTTTATGCACTAGTGATAATTTTCTTTCAATGGAGAATATTCCAGAATTTTTTACTTAGTACCCTTACAGATAGAGTGCAGGGACAGCGATTTTTAACATTTTTTAAAAATAATATAAAGAAAATTTTGCGCAAGTAGTACATCACGTATTTTTTTGAACTCAGGTTTTCATTTAACACCTCACTCGATGACTTTGAAATTTTTGTGTTTCACTTTTGATTTCACCCCTCAAAACTAGCCCCTTAAGGCAAAAATTAACATTCAAAACTACACGGCTTTAATTTAGCCGTCAATTCCTATATTTGTGACAAATTTCAACTTTCTAGGTCAAATAGTTTCGGCGAAAATCGACTGTGACAGACAGGCAGACACCGAGGTGATTCCATAAGGGTTCTGTTTTTCAATTTTGATACGGAACACTAAAAATATGTACCTGTATAAAATATTTTATATTAAAAACACATACACTGCCGTCAGAAAGTATTTGCCCACCTAGTTATTTCAGTCCCAAAACAACAAAAACCCAGAAAAAATATATATTTTTTAAAATTTTAATGAATTATTATTTATTTTCACACTATTTACAGTCTAGAAAATCAGAAAAACATTCATAATTTTCCTGGAATTTTCTCATCTATGTGACCTTTGTTTTTAATTACCGCTTTACAGAGTTTCGACATTCTGTCCAACAGTTTCTTCAGAGTTTCTTCGATTATTTTTACTCATTCTGCTTGTAAAAGTTCCCATAAGTGATTTTCTGATGTTGGATGGAGTTTTCGAACACACCTGTCCAAATGGTCCAACAGCAATTCGATGGGGTTCAAGTCGGGTGATTGTGGAGGCCAAGTCATCACTTCCAGGACATCATCGGATTTCCACTGGTTTAAAAGTTCTCTAATTTGTTTAACAGAATGTTTAGGGTCGTTGTCATGTTGAAAAATAAATTTGCCCTGAAAAATATCTCTTCCAGAAGGAAGCATTTGAGTTAGCAAAATTTCTTAATACTGTTCTTGATTCCTTCTATCCTAAAGATTTTTCCAACTTTACGGTTGTCAACACAACCCCAAACCATTACTGAACCTCCACCATGTTTTACTACAGGCAACTGACAGGTTTCCAACATCCCCTCTCCAGCGGACCGCCGCACGTAAACTCGTCAATTTGAACCAAAAACTTCGAATTTAGATTAGTCGCTCCAAAGGACGGAATTCCATTGTTCTGATGTCCAATTTTCATGTTCTCGGGCCCATTCTAATCGTTTAAGTTCATTCTCTTGCCTAAAAAGTGGTTTTCTCACTGCAACTATCCCGTGTAGTCCACCTTCTGCTAACCCGTTCTTCACGATTGTCACGGTGATGGGGATGGGCCGCTCCAGGTTTACTTGAGCCGTGATTTCTGGTGCGGTTAGGCGGCGATTACGTCTGCTGGACATTGATATAGCTCTGTCTTCAGCGGGAGTCGTTTTTCGAGGCCTTCGTGAACGTTTTTGTTTAAGAATTTCATGTCCCGCAGAAAATTTTTTTACGATGTTACCGTTCTCCTTGGCATCCGCATATCACTCGCGATTTGTCGACTCGAGTGACCATTTTGATGTCTCGCAATTATGAGAGCCCGATTTTCAACGGAAACTTCTTTCGTTTTTGGCACTTTCACAAAACAATTGAGCCTGTATCAATGACAAAGTACCGTTTGCGAATGGTTAATTTTCAAAAGGGCAATGGTATTTATAGGATAGTTTTTGTCATAGAATATCACTAGGAATTTCCATAATCCCTAGAAACTTGAAATGAGTTCTTACTTCAACCGGAATTCTCAGAAATCGCCTCAAAACGATTATCATGCAAAACTTGGAAACTTGTTCTGATTGGTTTTTAATTTGTGATTCCACCAAATTTATGATGGACACTTGTTAAGAACAATTAAATTTACTTAATATAATAAAAAGGTTTAATTAGGTATTAAATTTTGGCAATTACATTGAAAATTCTAGGTGGGCAAATACTTTCTGACGGTAGTTAATTATAAAAAAAATTCTTGAAGAAAAAACTGCACATATATCTTTTCAGTTTGCAGGTTTTTCAGCTGACTCTTTCGCCGAAAGGATCCTCGATAGCGAAGCGAGAGTTTTAGTAACGGCAGACGGATGTTGGAGAGGTGAAAAACTCCTACAACTTAAAAACATTTGCGACCAAGCTATGGCCAAATGCGCCAAGGAAGGTCATAACGTCGAAACGTGTATTGTGGTGTCGCATTTGGAACGAGTTACGTCGCCTAAAGGAGGAGCTGCGCAAAGACAAACCAACAAAGTAAGACTTTTGTAAAATAGTTAAACACATAAAATAGCAAAACGCATATAATTCAAAAATAAGGTAAATTCTAGTATGGCTAATGGCTACTCATATAATTATCTTTGCATAAAGCTTATACTCGTAATATCCAAAGTATCTACATAATATTACCCAAGAAATTCGTAGGAACTTTTAGTTAAAAAATCACCATATTTTAGATTTCAATGACCGATGGTAGAGATATTTGGTGGCAAGATGTGGTACCACAAGCGCCTTCAAGTTGTTACCCCGAATGGATGCAAGCGGAGGACCCACTCTTCATGCTCTACACAAGTGGATCTACAGGAAAACCGAAGGGAGTTCTGCACACGACCGGTGGCTATCTACTCTACGCTGCTACCACGTTTAAGTACGTTTTCGATTATAAGCCAAATGACGTGTATTGGTGCACTGCTGACGTTGGTTGGATTACTGGCCATACTTACGTTGTATATGGACCGTTGGCTAATGCAGCGACCTCTGTTGTGGTAAGGGGTGATTTGTGCTATGTTTTTAATATACAATTTTATTATTTGACTCAAATTTAAAAAAAAAATGGATCTTAAATAACGTAAAATTTAAGAACACTGCTAATTTAATGGATTTGTTTTTCATCCGAGTGAATTTTGCAGGTGGATTACTACAAATTTTTGAATTAAAGTTAGTATTTCTAGAGTTATCTACCCTAACTATGATTCACAGAGCTAAAAAAATATATATAATTTTTCTATCTAATAACCGTCTACCGTCTATATAATGAGTGTGAGTATTTAGAATTGTTTCAGTCCATCCAATTTTTTTTTGTTTACGTGTCAAAAAATTACTCTACAGCGGGTTTCAACTCATCATCTGAGGAAAGTTTTCGGTCCCTGAGATCATTCTGTAGATGTTTGAACAAAGAAAAAGTCGCAGGTTGCTAAATTAAGCCTACAGGGGCAATGGTTTGAACTGTGTCGTATAACAGCAAAATTTACAGTTCCTGGCCAAATTATTAGACGCACTGTATTTTTTTTAGTAATTTTATGTTTCTTAAGAGTTTTTATGCAATAATGGTATATTTAAACTACAATATTATTGATTTTTATTTAAAAGAATTGTTGTAGACTACATATTTGTATTTATTTTTAACATATGGCAACACTGTGTTGACAAAGTGATACATGAACGTAAACAAGTACAAACCTGTATCAGTCGCGATCGGAATCGAGTCAGGTACGGACGTGTTTCTGTGGCTTTATGGACTGTGATTGTTTGTTTAACAGTTTTATACTACTCAGTTATTAGTTTATTTTGTATGCAGTGTTTTAAAAAAGTAATTGGACTATTTTCATTATGGGTAGAAAAGGCGATCTTTCACCACGTAAAAAAGCTGAAGTGAAGGCCCTTGTGATTGCGAAAACATTTACAAACCGAGAAATATCACGAAGATTGGAGGTTTCTGAAGCTAGTGTACGACGCATAAAAAAAAGAAAATTGAGTCAGGGAAGGAATTAAGCCCGAAAAGAAAGAAAAGATGCGGTAGAAAACCAATTTTCACTCCACGGTCAGAGAGATGTTTGAAGAAAATTTGTGTAGAAAACAGATTTGCTACCACAAAGGTAATAAAATCACAACTCCAGGATGCTAGCGTAAATGCTTCTGAGCGCACTGTTCGAAGAAAATTGAAAGAATTAGATTTTAAGGCCTGTCGCCCCGCCAGGAAGCCCAAGTTAACAGCTGCAATGAAAGCAAAGCGCCTGAAGTGGGCCAAACAATGGCAAGACAAAGATGTGGACTTCTGGAGATCGGTAAGATACAGCAATTTAATCAATAATTGATACATTATTATCATTTTCAGTTAAATAAAGCAAATAAACATGGAAGTTTATATATTTTTCCTATTTTTGACAGGTCTGCTTCAGTGACGAAAGCACATTCGAAATTTTGCAGAATAAAGCTCAGTATGTGCGTCGTCGTCATGGAGAAAAGTTTCATCCTGATTGTGTCGTCCCGACGGTTAAACATCCCACCAAAGTGATGATTTGGTCAGTCATCAGCGGCAAGGGCACTGGACGTCTGTACGTCGTCAAAGGAATAATGAGGCAAGATCAGTCCAAAGAAGTATTACAAAATCGGTTGATTCCGCAGCTCAGAGAATGGTTTCCAAATGGGGAACCATTCACTTTCATGCAAGATGGAGCTCCCTGCCACACTGCTCGGTCTGTTAAAGCTTTTTTGGCAGAAAAAAATATCCCTCTGTTGGATTGGCCGGGTAATAGCCCTGATATGAACCCCATTGAAAATGTGTGGGAGCTGATGAAAAGAGAAGTGGCTAAAGATATGATTACCAACAAAACCCAGCTCCTAGAAAAGATTATTCATGTGTGGAATCATCATCCTCAAATGCAGGAGACAGTACAATCTTGCATTGATAGCATGCCGCGCAGAATTAAAGCTTTGATAGCGGCTAAAGGTGGCTCAACTAAATATTGACTTTTACTAACATTAATTTCACTTTTCTTTAAAACTTAATAAACTTATGCTTTTCTAAATTAATGCTGTTTTATTTATGTCAAATAAATAGGTAATTGATTGGATAATATAAAAATAAAAAACAAATTAATTTAAAATAATAAAACGGTACAATATCACTCGGTAATTAATATTTTACATGAAATCTTGCAGTGCGTCTAATAATTTGGCCAGGGACTGTAGGTGCTGAATAAATTCAAACGTCTTATTGCTTCAGATTTTGGATCGTCCTCCGCCAACCTGTCCATTAATTGTGGCACAGAAAATAAAGCTACTGCTACAGAAAAACAAACAGGTAGAACAAAACGTGGTCGCAAAACGAAGCCGGCTGGCAACCGCTGGATCGTTCAAATATGCCTTGTCGAACTTCTCACTGATGCTGCGCAAGAAGAAGTTGTATTATATATAACAATAGGAAAAATATGTACGGCAGCCAGCTGGCTTCGTTTTGAGGCGACGATTTGTTCCATGTGTTTGTCTTTCTGTAGCGATAGCTGTATCTTTTGTGCTTGTGAACTGTTTTTACACATATTCAATAAGCAAAATTCCTTCGCAGTTCCAAAAACAGTCGCCATCAACGTTCCAGCAGACGACTGAGTCGTCACCTTCTTGAGAGCCCTTATTTATTTATAAATTCAATTCCAACAGGCCAAAGCCCACTTACAAGAATAATGTTTATACTAATGAGCTACATATGAAAGAAGAACATGACACAATTCAAATAATAATCAGAGTATACAAGTAAGGAACATTTAACAACCTGAACAATCTCCAAATTAAAAAAAAATGAAAACAGTAATAATAAAAAACTACAAATTTGAATAACCTCTAAACACTGAGCAGAGAACCAATAAGTACCGACTCCCTACTGGAATGGAAATCACCGGAGTTTCCAATAACACATTGCCGTTCTTACTCATTATATAAATAGTGCTGTGGAATATTATATTTAACCTAGCCAGGCCAAGGCTAAAAATAGGTGAGTGCCTTGCCTCAAGGCGTGGTACATGGAAAGATACATTGCTTAATAGGAAAGGGCAATCAATATGGTGATTTAACAGCTTATATAAGAATTTGTAAGAGGCAACTCATTAAACCTTGACAAGATTAGTCCGTGATCAACACCGCGGTTCGGATAGACACCATCCCCCTTGAAAATAAGATATTTAATGAAGCTCCTCTGTATCGATTCGATTGAGTTGTTAATGGCAATTGTATATTGGATAACAAACAATAGAAGCATAGTCAAACCTAGACCTAACAAAGAAATATAGAGAAGCTTGATTGCAGATATGTTAGTAAAGTTTCTACAATTTCTGATCAGGAAACCCAGCATCCTTGATGCACCAGCAACCATTTGTTCAATATGGTCAGCAAAAGAGAATTTCTCGTCAAAGATGACACCCAAATCTGTAACCGAACGAAGATTCTGTAGAACATTATCATCTACGGAATAGTTGAAAAATATAGGGTTATTACGATAGGAATATCGGACGAAATTACATTTGAAAAGGTTTAAGGTAAGCCTATTCGCAGAGCACCAGTTGGTAGCATTAATGCTACTCTGTAATTCGTAGCAATCAGAAACCGAATCTATGCGTTTAAAAATCTTAAGGTCATCGGCATAAGCAAGCTTCCGGCAACCTACTTCATTCAGCAAGTTGTCAACAAACATATTGAAAGAATGAAAAAGAACCTGCGATCCAGGAGGTATGAATTTAAAAGATCAATCAGGTTATTTGAGACCCCGAAACGAGATCCGACCTTATCCAACAGTAAGTAGTGATCAGGCCGATCAAAGGCTTTGCGAAAATCTGTATAGACCACGTCAATCTGGCTCCCATCGTTGATACCGTTGCACACAAACTGCGAGAATGAGGTAAGATTTGTGGTGGTGGATCTGCCAGGCATAAAACCGTGTTGGTCAATAGAAAACGTATATCTCACTTTTGAGGAAATAAACTTATGCAAAATAAGTTCAAGAGTTTTAGAGAAATTACGTAAAATAGATATGGGTCGATAACTATCAATCACACCTGGATCCCCAGACTTCAAGATAGGTCGGACTTTGACCACCTTCCAAGTAGCAGGAAATGTATGAGTCGTCAACACTAGATTAAAGATATGGAGTAAAGGACCGGATAAAGCGGACACGCCATCCGCAAAACTGGGAATGCCGTCGGAACCGGAGGTCAGTCTATTCTTGAGAGACCTAGCTGCAACCACAATATCCTTCTCGGAAATTTCGGGAACGTCGACATATTATGAACCTATCGCATAGACTCCCGATGTGTAGGTGGATCCCATCAGAACACCTAAGACTTGTTCTTGAGGAATTTCTTTTCTCGTCAGTTTCTACTCTTTCTTTGCTTTTTCCATCCTCAAATCTTTGAAGACACTCTTGAGAGCTGTAGTTTGGAATACGCCAGCTTGTCTAGCAAGCAGCAAATCCGCAACCAGCCTGATGGTTTGTCTTAACCTCCTTGACCTTAGGTATTTTTTTATCGTCTAGATGTATTAAACACATTACAGTACGTAATATATTTCGTTAGCGGAATTGTCTCAGTTCTAAGTTCATCAAATTATGCAACAATTTATCCGCGATGCATATATTTAAATACAATAAGCCAGACTATTTTTCAACCTAATGACAATACAAAACTTTCGGTAATTAGTAAAAATGGGTATTGTTTCGATATAATTTTGCGTAACATGAGTAGTTTTGGTAAGTGATACTTGTTTTTAGATTCAAATATCATGTAACTAGTGTCTTTTAAATACCTATAACGTTCTATATTTCAAGGTTGAGTAGCACGTAATTAAAAAGTTATGGGCGAAAATACCAATTATTGGTTTTTACGGTAAAACCGTGTTGGTCAATAGAAAGCGTATTTCTCACTTTTGAGAAAATAAATTTATGCAGAATAATTTCAAGAATTTTAGAGAAATTACATAAAACAGATATGGGCCGATAATTATCAATCACACCTAGATCCCTAGACTTCAAGATAGGTCGGACTTTGGCCACCTTCCAAGTAGCAGGAAATGTATGAGTCGTCAACACTGGATTAAAGATATGGAGTAAAGGCCCGGATAAAGCGGACACGCAATCCTTGACAATAAAACTGGGATTGGCATCGGAACCGGAGGACAGTCTATTCTTGAGAGATCTAACCGCAACCACAATATTTCTCTCGGAAATTTCGGGAACGTCAACATATTATGAACCTATCGCATAGACTCGCGATGTGTAGGTGGATCCCAAGAACACCTTAAACTTGTTCTTGAGAAATTTCTTTTCTCGTCAGTTTCTACTCTTTCTCTGCTTTTTCCATCCTCAAATCTTTGAAGACACTCTCGAGAGCTGTAGTTTGGGATACGCCAGCTTGTCTAGCAAGCAGCAAATCCGCAACCAGCTTGATGGTTTGTCTTAACCTCTTTGAACGTAGGTATTTGTTTATCGTCTAGATATATTAAACACATTACAGTACGTACTATATTTCATTAGCGGAATTGTCTCGGTTCTAAAGTTCATCAAATTATGCAACAATTTATCCGCGATGCATATATTTAAATACAATAAGCCAGACTATTTTTCAACCTAATGACAATACAAAACTTTCGGTAATTAATAAAAATTGGTATTGTCTCGATATAATTTTGCGTAACATGAATAGTTTTGCTAAGTGATACTTGTTTTTAGATTCAAATATCATGTAACTAGCGTTTTTTTTTTAATATCTATAACGTTCGATATTTCAAGGTTGACTACCACGTAATTAAAAAGTTATGGGCGAAAATACCAATTATTGGTTTTTACGGTAACACGAAAAGTAATAAAACATGTCTCATTGATGTACAACTCCTTTACGAATCGTATAACATAATCAAAACCATAGAAAATAGTTACAGAAGAAACGAAAGCGTAGCTAAAATAAATAGACTCCCAGAACCAATTCCGATAAAAAGAAGAATTCGTCAACAGACTCCTTCTCAATGTAGTAAGTTCTCACACTTTCCTATTAAACGCACCGTTTTTTTTTACTTTCGATGGATCTGCGCCTTGTTGACATAATGTTAAATATAACACATAGGCTGAAAAGTTTTTGGTCTAGCTACTTAAAATTTTTTTACAAAATTCGACTTTATTCATCAACATAGTCTCCTTCAAGAGCGATACAATCAGGCCAACGCTTTCCTAACATTTCTATATCTTTCTTGTAGAAGGATTCGTCTTTGTCTTCAAAATAGGCCTCAGTTTCGGCGATAACTTCTTCATTGGAGCCAAATCTCTTTCCAGCGAACATTTTTTTGAGGTCTGCGAATAGATAATAGTGGCTGGGGGTCAAATCTGAAGAATACGATGGATGAGGAAGCAATTCGAACTTCAATTCTTGCAATTTTGCCATCGTAGCCATTGACTTGTGACACGGTGCATTATCTTGATGAAAAGCACTTTTTTCTTGTTTTTTGCGCTTTCTGCCTTCAAACGCACCAATAACTTTATATAATATTCTCTATTGATGGTTTTACCCTTCTCAGTATAGTCAATGGAAATTATTCTATGCGCATCTCAAAAGACAGCGGATAAAACCTTCGCAGCCGACTATTGTGTCTTTGGTCGCTTCGGGCGGCTTTCGCCGGCTGCTGTCCACTCAGCTGACTGCCGATTTGATTCCGGTGGGTAGTGGTGGATCCATGTTTCACCCGTTGTCACATATCGCATGAAAAAATCCTTTTTATTGAGCTTAAACAGGTCCAAACAACACTCAGATTCATCAACACGTTGTTGTTTTTTGGATCCACTGTGAGCAAAGGTGGTACCCATTTCGAACAGAGCTTTCTCATGCCCAAATGTTCATGCAACATATGACCAACACGTTCTTTTGATATCTTTAGGGTGTCAGCTATCTCACGCAATTTCAATTTACGGTCATCCAAAACAATTTTGTTTATTTTTTTTATGTTTTCCGGTGTAACCACCTCATTTGGATGTTCAGCATAATTTGTATCTGTACGACCGCATTTAAATTCAACATACCATTAATCGTCGAAATGTCATGAAAGTTTGACACGTATCATCTGAAGGTTGATACTTCCTAAAAATTATATGCATTTTTTTGAAAAGTGCCAGACTAAAAACTTTTCAGCCTACGTGTTATAATAACCCACTGCAAATTTTTCGAATCTCGCGAGACAACTGAGTTAAAGTCCTCAAAATCTTTCCTCTGAGCTTTCTCTTTACATGGGACCAAACGTTTTCAATAGGGTTGACGTCTGGCGATTTTGAAGGCCACCCTAATATGTTATCGTAAGCCCAAGCGAGCAGCTTCGCGACGTGATTTTCGCCCAGCAAAGGTTTCTTCAACGTGCTTCGGAATTTGCACGAAGCATGTTATCGAATGGTCTCATGAGACATATTTAAACCCAATTTTCTTAATTTTGCCGCTCGTTGAGGCGGCGTCAATTTCGGGTCCCACGAAAACAAAGACACGATTCGTTTTTCGACTTTCGGAGTGATTTTGCCTACTTTTTAATATATTTAGCGGCCGCGGAATGTATCGTTTTAGGCATCTTTGGATGGGAATAAAGAAACCAACGCGCAAACACACTATCATTTTGGATTTTACGTGATTTCGACGAAAGTTCGGAATCGACTGATAGTTTTACTAAAATGCGCCGTAGACAAAGGTTCCCTCTACCGATTTTTTATTGAATCGCTAGAATCGCATCTACCAAAAATGAATTATCGCGGACACGTTCTTACTTGACAGACTGTAGCAACATAAGCTACCCTACCTAGTGCTTGCGAAGATATACCGAGATCGGGTTTTCTGAATTGAAATTGCGTTAGTTCGACAGCAGCAACAATTCCCATTTGGTTTACTACATCGGATTCTCTAAGTTCATAGTTGAAGATTTACTATTCGAGTTGCTCAGGTTTACAAATGATTTTCTTGTCACCGTAAACCCGTAGTGAAAGACTTGTGTTGGAATTTGCACTGATGAAGAAGAAATCTCCTGAAGTAACCTAGACATACTGTTTGATCCAGCTCAGCAGGACTTGCGCTCAATGATTGGCAGGCGTCGATGTTGGCCCGAGAAGCTCTTTTTTCTTGGCTCCAAAAATGGCGTGAATCGTAGAAGCTCACATTTGGTTTCATTTATTTCATTTTGACGAGAATATAGCAGAAATAAGGTTGGCAGGAGTCGCCCGTGGGCGTTTTCCCCGAAATTTGCTCTTTTAGAGGCTGGCTAATGATACTGTACCACGCCTACGTTGCTACCGTTCACGCCAAAAATGGCATATTCGAACTGGGTCTTATTGTATAATGGGCCAGTAGCAGCGGCCCAAAATACCTCAAAGGTGAACAGCTGAACCTGTCAAAGGGGCAAGTTGCTACTGCCCACGCCACTTTTTTCCCGTTGTTCTTGGTCTGTACAATCTGAACGATGAAAAAATGCTCCAGATTTACAAGAAGGCATTAGTACCGACTGCCAAACGGTGGTTTGTTGATAAAAATGAGGAGTAGATTCTTTAAGAGAATAATGGCCCAAAACATGGGAGTCAAACGTATAGCCAGTGAAAAGGGGAATTCGGTATCGTCACGCTAGATTAGCCATCCGAGTCGCCCGATGCAGCTATCACGGCAAATTCGGACAATTTGAAAACCTTTGCTCCAAGAATACGCGGAAAATTTCGTCGAGAGTGATGGAAACTGGTAAACTACTGAATTATTAGCATTTTAATGATAATCTTTTCCTGTCGAATGATGTAAAATTTTTTTTAAATAAATATATTTTTTAATGAATAATCCTCGACACGTTCAATGTAAGAATGAATTAAATTCTTAGACCAGTTCACAAACTGAAAATGGGAGATAAAAAAATAAAAATATTTTGCTACGTTGACGACGCGGTGCTGATAGAAAACGAAGACGTTATGAAGATCTTCTTCATAACTGGTCGGAGAATTTTTTTATAAAAATTATTACCTGCATTTTAATCAGCCTTGTGTAATATTTTTGTTCATATATTCGGGAGGTGCCGATTTGATTCTTCTTGTCTCTCTTCACTGCCTTACTGATGATATGATCTTGGCTGCTCTGTCGAAGTCAAAGAATAAGTTTACTCAGGGCCCTGATAAGGTCCCTTGTTTTATTATTAAGGACTGCGCGCAAGCCTTGTTGAGGCCCTTGTCTTTCATCTATAACTTATCCCTGAAATCTAACACTTTTCCTGAAATCTGGAAAACAGCAAGAATTACACCTGTATTCAAGAAGGGCGATACTAGTATCATTTCCAACTACAGGCCTGTGTCAATATTGTCACCATTTGCTAAAGTTTTTGAAATGGCAATATATAACTCATTGTTTAAGCAGATTAAGGGACGTTTGACGCAGGCTCAACATGGTTTCTTTGGCAGCCGCAGCACGATCAGCAATTTGGCTTCCTTTGCGCAATTCACGGGGGAAAGCCCTTAAAGATCGTCAGCAGGTAGATGCTATCTACACAGACTTCACAAGGGCATTTGATCGTATTAATCATTCCATTCTAGCACGTAAACTGGCTAGTATGGGGCTCCACAATGATTTGATATCATTCCTTCGGTCATATCTACATAATCGTATTCAATATGTTGATATCCGAGGCCATCATTCATTTCAATTCGTAGCTACTAGCGGCGCTCCACAAGGTAGTAACCTCTCACCATTGTTGTTCTCAATTTTCATAAATGATATCGTGGAGTCCATTGCTAGTAGCACACTCTTATTTGCTAATGATCTTAAACTGTTCCGGGTAATTCATGACATTAAGGATTGTATTATACTTCAGAAAGACATACATACTATCGAAAATTGGTGTGCCATCAACAAGTTGACCTTGAATCTCGGGAAATGTTTTGTTATGTCGTTCTCCAACCAACTGAACCCCACTCATTATGAGTATGTCTTGGATAAAGCGATTATAAATCGTTGCTATACTTTCAGGGACCTGGGAGTGGTGTTTGATACCCCATTGTCATTTGCCGATCACATTGATCGTGTTTGTGGAGAAGCGTTGAAGATGCTTGGATTTATTTTTCGCAATTCAAGAGGGTTGGTAGATATAGGGTCCCTCAAAATGCTATACTTTTGCTATGTGCGATCTAAGTTGGAATACGGCGCAGTGATTTGGCACCCAATCTATCACAAATACATTGATAGAATAGAGAACATACAGAGAAAGTTCCTTAAGTTCCTGTGCTTCAGAGATGGCGGTACTTACCATCCTAGAGGTATAGAAAGCAAGATCTTGTTAGCGCGTTTCAACATGCCGTCGTTGATGAATCGCAGGATTTACTTGCTGGTTCAATTTTTGTTCAAGATATGTAAATCCTTTATTGATTGCCCTGACCTACTTTCCCAAATTAACTTTCATGTGCCATCTCGACTTACCAGATTTCCTCATGTTTTTTGCTTGAGTACACCAAGAACTAATATTTTAATGAAGCCTCCTTTGTATCAATCCATGAATATTTTCAATGTGGTTTGTAGCGATTTCGATATGCATAACTTAACTCATGCTGAGTTTACTAAATTGATGAAGACGAAGGTTCTTGATGCTCGGTGGACGTGTCCACATTTTTGTACGGTATATACGGGTTATATATATATATATATTGTTGTTATATTTATTTAAGCAATTATTGTAATTTTCTTTTTTTTCTTTTCTTTGTAATTTACACATTTGTAAATGGATATTCTATCTGTTAGACAATAAAGATTATTATTATTATTTGTGCAAATGTTTAAGATCCCTCTTTATCAATATTCTTTATTTTCTATTCTAGTTTGAAGGAAAAAAAGATTATTATTATTATTATTATTATTTGTGCAAATGTTTAAGATCCCTCTTTATCAATATTCTTTATTTTCTATTCTAGTTTGAAGGAACACCTTTCTACCCCGATAATGACAGGTTCTGGTCAATAGTCGACAAATATAAGGTCAATCAATTCTACACAGCACCAACGGCCATACGAGCACTTATGAAGTTTGATGATTCTCTAGTTAAAAGGTACGTATAACAAGGCTTTGTGACCGGCGCGCTGTGGTCCAGGAATTTAGT
This sequence comes from Pachyrhynchus sulphureomaculatus, assembly GCA_019049505.1. NCBI lineage: Eukaryota > Metazoa > Arthropoda > Insecta > Coleoptera > Curculionidae > Pachyrhynchus > Pachyrhynchus sulphureomaculatus. The sequence continues at coordinate 43,971,381 of CM032451.1, read as the reverse complement.
TTTTCGTTTAAAATTATCTACAGATCCAACCTATTTGGATAATTTTTTTTTAAAATACTCGTAACTAAATTTCCAAAAAATGGCCAATTTTTGGTATTTCTCTTCCATTTTTAGATAATTTTTAGTAATTTTTTCGAAGTTTGCAATATTTGAATGAACAAACCAAAGCAACTTATGTTTCCCGATCCACATAATCTGAAACTTGTTGTTTCAAGACTTAAAAGGTCGCAAGGTGAATTAATATAGCCATTTTTCGGCCATTATTTGGATATATTTTGACCACATTTATCATGATTTTAGCCAGAAATGATGATAAATGTGGTCAAAATATGGCCAAATAATGGCTAAAAAAAGGCTGTGTTGATTCACCTTGAAACCTTTGGGGCTTGAAACAATTCAGATCATGAGGATAGGGAAATATAATTGCTTTGGTTTGTTCATTCAAAACTTCGAAAAATGACTAAAAATTATGCAAAAATGATAGAAAAATAACCAAAAATTGGCCATAAGTCAAAAATTGGCTACGAGAGATTTTGGAAATTTAATTACGGGTATTTAAAAAAAAAATATATCCAAATCGGTTAGAAATTAAGATCTGTAGATAATTTTGAACGAAAAAATAAATTCCTGGACCATAGTGCGGCGGACTAATTTTCAAAAATATTAGTATACGTCTAAAAGACTCGCTAATATATAAAGTAGATGAATGTTTTGAAAATATCTGGAACTCATTCACAGGACAAACATATCCCTTTATTAAAAACTCAAAACACTTTAATGAAAGACTAAAGAGGATAACGTTAAACCTTGGACAACGTCAACGGGTGCCATAACATTCCCGTTGATATCTATAAAGTAGTAAAGGCTTTTTTTCTCTATTGACGCGGGGAGGTAGTCGCCGGTAGTCGTTCCAAATTCGACAAAGGATGGTATATTTCTCCAAATCGTGAACCTACCTGTAGCTACTTCATCACATAGTATTTTCCAAGTAGTAGATCTACGATATACGTGATGCTATAGAAAGGTTCCCGGACTAACGCTATATAGCACGCAAAAACACGAAACAGTATGAACTCGCGCCGATAGGTGGCGGTAGGTACATCCCTAACAACGATGCGTGACAAGTTTCCACTCGCTAGCTTATTCGATTTGGCCTGTACGCACGATTGAGTAAAGGTCTAGTTCACTACTTTAAATACATTACACCGGGAATTTTCAGGTCGCTTGACGTATATTTATTTTTTAAAAAATGCGATATCCTAATGCAGAAAAAAACATTTTCTCTCCAGAAGTGTTTTCATAGTTTTTTTCACTTACTTTTTAAGACATGACCTGTCATCCTTGAGAGTATTAGGTTCAGTAGGTGAACCAATCAACCCAGAAGCTTGGATGTGGTACTACAAACTCGTAGGACATGAAAAATGCTCCATTGTAGATACTTTCTGGCAAACGGAGACTGGTGGACACGTGCTCACGACTCTACCTGGGGCTTTACCGATGAAACCTGGGGCAGCGGTAAGATCTTTTTTTTTTATTTAAGTGACTTTAAGCTCTCGATATATATTTAATATATATTATTATCTCTTATACTTTTTATTCATATTCTCATTGGTTTTTCTTCTTCAGGGATTTCCATTCTTTGGCGTTCAACCGGTCCTGCTGGACGAAAACGGCAAGGAGATTAAAGGCGAAGGTGAAGGTTACCTAGTGTTCTCACGTCCTTGGCCCGGACTAATGCGGACCCTGTACGGAAACCATGATCGATATGAAGTGACCTATTTTTCCAAATTCCCCGGTTATTATTGTACAGGAGATGGTGAGTATTTTAGATCGAAAATTAAATTCTTTGCAGCAAATAACTCGGCTATATTAGAAATATCTGAAGATTATTAATCTTAATTTTGATTGAATTATACTGGACGAATTTAAGTTCTATATTCCTGGGTTTCAAACACAGGGTTCTTTAAATTTCTGATACAGGAGGCATAGCCGTTCGAGACCATTTAACATCTCGCCCGCTAATAATACAGGCCGACGATGAAAAAACTTTTTTAAAAATTTTACCTGATTCCTATGTTTTTTGGTGTGCTGAGTCCGAAAATAATAATAAAAAAGTCTTATCGCCCACCAATTTTCACATTTTAATATTCAAAATGTTATTAGGTTGGCAAAAAAATCAGAATTTTATAAGGTTAATAGTAAAATCAAATGTTATTAGATTGGCACAGTTCCGATAAATGTCACAGCTGTTTGATTTCTTTCAGTTAATATAACCTCGCATTGCTGCGCAGTGTTTAACCCATGTGCCTTAATTTACACTCAAAGTATGGCTAATCGTGGTTGTAAAAACTCTCCCAACACTTTTTGCTATATATGTGGTGAGTTTGCAGTTAAAAAACATCAAAGAAACATTACTGACTTTGTAAAAAAAGTATATTTTGCATATTTTGGTGTAGAAATCGGTAATCAAGAAAGATGTTGGGCTGCTCACAAAGTATGTTATGTTTGTGTCGAGGATCTTAGGAAATGGTATAAGAAAGAAAAGGAAGCTTTTAGATTTGCAGTACCCATGGTATGAAAAGGGCAATAAAATCATTCAAATGATTGTTATTTTTGCAGCGTTGATGTTTCTGGATATAACTCCAAAAATAAGAAAGTAATTGTCTATCCTAACTTTACTTCAGCTAATCGGCCGGTAGGACATGGACCGGGACTTCCTGGTCCCTGAGCCACCTCAGTCTACTGATGACGTTTTACAGTCCAATCCCGAATTTAATGAAAGTCGACCGGATGATGATGAGTTTCAATCTTCTCTAGAAAATTTAAAACCACAGTTGTTTACACAAGCTAAGTTAAATGATTTAGTGAGAGATTTGGGTTTGACAAAGAAAAAACCAGAATTGCTTGGTTCTAGGCTAAAAGAAAAACATTTATTTAAATCTGGAACATCAAATAAATGCCTAATCAAATAAAAGTACGGTTTAAGTTTTTATTTTTTATGTATCAAATTTTCCCTATTTTGAAATTTAATCAATGTCATATTGTAAGAGAACTGTAGGTAATACAAAAAAACTGTTACCAGATATGGTTTCAGCACCCAAAACTACGTAACACTTAGATGTATTGGTTTAAAAAGTTTTTACAAATATTTTTTTTGTTGGCCTGTGAACACTTTCGATATCGTCAATAAATAAAAATGCATGCGTAGTCAATTTATAACAATTTGGGTGGTTTTGTTTATTTGACATGCCAGCCCCCTTCTTTTACCGTTATTAAGAAGAAACATTTGCATGGACATTTTCAGTCACCTCTAAAAGGAGGTGAAGAGATAGAGTGTTTAATCGGGTTTCTAGAGGCAAGGATTTTTTTTCTGAAATGCCGCGATTTTGCGAGTGGCTTTTACAGTAAAATAATATAAACGAAAAACTATACTAAATCAATAAAATAACTTGTATCTCTTACTTATAAAGGATTAATAAATAACTTCACTTTTTAGCAGTTGTACTTAAGCATCCAAAATGAGGGTTGCGATTTCCGTATTTACTGTGCTTCAAAGTGCTCGTGAATTTGTTTAATATGAAAGTTGATTTTTTTAAAACTCCAAGCAAGCAGCTGAGTAAAGATCTGTGACCGCCAGGAAACTGAAACCGTCAAACACGAGCAAGACAGATTGCAAAACATATAGAAATTGGATGATAAATCTATGGAATGCAGTCCTTTGGACAGATAAATTGAAATTCCACGTTTCTAAATTTAATGAAAGTATATTTGTGAAACGCTCAACCAATAAAATGGCTTCAGAAGTTTGCACTGTCCCAACACTATCGATTTTTATTTTTCTTTTATTTTTTTATTACGACGTATTATTGTAATGACTTGGCAATTTTAAATCAAATATTGAAGAAAAATGGATTCGTAACATAAAATGGAGCAGTCACGATATGTTTGTAAAAAGAATTACCTAGCATTTTGGTTTTAGATTATTATTTATTCATTACAATCAATAAATTACGTCGATCTCAATTTCGTATAACTACACCTCGACAAACTTGGAAAAAATTGTACATATATCTGTTCCTTTAATCATTTTTTATGAAGCACCTCCTACAAGAATATTCCGAGTATTTTTAAAATATATATTTCCTTAATGTTTGTTCTATGTAAGTGACAATTCATAGATTTATTTCTGATTATCGACGTGGAATTCAACCAGCATTAATTTGGTTCGGAAGCAGTGACTATTTTCAGTTGTAAAAACTGAGCAGCTAATTACCTGTAACTAATCGTTATTGATACCTCAGCTACCTATTGTAATTACAATATAGATTCATATGCGCTTTTCTTAGAATTTTATTCTTGTCAATTTTTGACTACAAACTTGTTACCTTTTTATTATCCGATTAAAAAAAAAGAGGCTGTTTACTTACAATGGATGAATTTATCAAAATAAATTAGTAATATATTAGCAGTTGTACGCAAGCATTCAAACGCGAGAATGCGATTTTTGAATTTATTGTGCTTCAAACTGTTCGTGCAGTTCTTTAGTCCGCTAATTCGTTTTTAAAATGGCGCCAAGAAAACAGCCGTGTCAAACAGCGAAGTATCATCGGTACTCTACATCAAGTAAGCTATAGTAAGTGAAAAATCGCAAAAAGTAAGTATTTCAAATGAAGATAAGCACTACACCCTTTACACAAAACAAGACACAGAAATAAATCAAGATAGAACAAAGTCTGGCCGGCCTAAAATCACAACAAAACGTGATTAATTACTTCATCACAGTAATGTCTAAACGAAATTGACGCTTCACTGCTCCTCAAACTACCGCTGCTTTAAATGAATGACCTACAAGAATGGGTAGCTGCCAGAAAACCAAAACTAATAATCAGCACACAAGCAAAACAGATTCTAATGGGCCAAAACACATAAAAACTGGATGGTGATGTATGGAATAATGTCCCTTGGATGGGCAAATCAAAATTCCAAATTCTGAGATCTCAGGGTTATGGTTTAGGAATGTTTTGGTTGCAGTAAGCCCGGCAGTTTGGTGAACAAAGACGATAAATTAAATCAAAAAGGATACTTGAAAATCCTGCAAGAGCATGCCATATCACAAAGGCTAAATATTTTTTTATCTTTGAATAAAATAACTACCCTAAATACCCGTCAAAACTATATCAAGGGTATCCTCAAGAAACAAAGAGAACTAGTAGATACAGGAATAGCCATCTCTATCCCCCGATCTCTCTCTCATCGAACGAGTATGGGATCAGAACATCGGAGAGTTAAAAATTGTCGCCTGTCAAGCTCCGCGCACGTTTGGGAATACTTAAAAAATTAATGAGAGAAGTGGACGCCAGGTATTTCAAGAAATACACCAATAGAGTGGCGAACATTTGTGAGGCAGTAATTAAAAATAAAGGTAGTTATATTTATAAGAGTAATATTTAATGTAAATGCTTTATGATGGGCTGATTTATGACTGATGTAGTAGAGAACACTACATTGTAATATTAGATATTTAATTTGCGATAATAAAAACCTTTTTTCTTATTGTATTTTTAGTTTTAATTAAAAATTCCTCAGCGCATCCAAACGTTTTTTATAAAAATACATATAGTATATTTTCAAAGTCAGCAATCAAATAGGTTTTATTTATCAAATTTTTCCATTTTCAGGGGCAAAAAGGGACGCAGACGGCTACCTCTGGGTAACCGGACGAGTAGATGACATGCTTAACGTTTCCGGCCACCTTATGTCCACAGCAGAAGTAGAATCAGTTCTAACCGAACACCACGGAGTCGCCGAAGCCGCCGTCGTCGCAAAACCCCACCCGGTCAAAGGAGAATGCTTATACTGCTTCATAACCTTAACAGAAACGGGTAGATTCGACGATAAACTATTGAGAGAGCTCAAAAATCATGTTAGAGAGAGAATAGGGCCTTTTGCACAACCTGACGCCATTCAAAATGCTCCTGCTTTACCCAAAACGAGAAGTGGAAAAATTATGAGGAGGATATTAAGGAAAATCGCTGTCAACGATAGGGATGTAGGTGATATAAGTACACTGGCTGATAGTTCTGTAGTAGAACAACTATTTGCTAGCAGGCCAGCAAATGCCTAAAAGTATACGCTTATAAAACTATAAGAAATAATAACATATGTGTAGTTAGGTGATACAAATGCTTGCAAAAATATTTTCCCTTACGTTTTTGTACACTGATCTTATTTTCTGGTTAGTGACAATGTAGTGCAAGAGGTTCCATTTATACTTTCCATATTCACTCAAATTTCTAGAGACGAGGGAGGCAATTTTGAACGAAAAAAGTATATCCAAATAATACATACAGGGTTTATTGAATATCAATGATCTACCCCTCAAACTTGCTTATTTGAAGAGTTAAGCAAATTAATACTAATCTATTGTCCAATATAGTGCAGCAAACCCGAACAGACTGACGGCACTAGAGTTTTATTTTTCATTTCGTTAGAGTTTTCATTAGCTCAAAAGTAAGCAGTTTTTTTATTAAATACTTTCGTCGTTTGAAAAAACTGACTCATCCGACCTTATAATTTCCAATTCTTCATTTTTTGAAAGTGTATTTAAGCTAGGGATTCTTCTTTGCCTTCCATAAGGTTGGTATATTCCCGTTGTGCTTGTCTTTTGTTATAACTGTTTTTAATTAATATTTTGTATTTATCCCGCTTTACACTCTCCGAAACAACCACTTTTATATTAACACTAATTTCTACTTACTATTATTAAAGTTGTAAACACAAACAAGCGCCATCGCCATTGTAAAGTGTTCATCCTTTTAGAATCAATAAACCTGTAAAGAAATAAAAATCAGTAATTTTGACTTACCTCTTCGATAAAAAAACAGCGAATAACAAATGGAACACTAGCGCAGGATTTTTTTTTATTTTTGTGAAGTTTTTTCCTGGTAAATATTTAATTTTTTTTGTTTTTAAATTTTTGATTAATTAGTAAAATAGACCATTTTTGTGTTAGACAAACCACATTGGTTTTTTAAGAGCTCGTATGTATATATATATATATATATATATATATATATATATATATATATATATATATATATATATATATATATATATATATACACTCTCTGGCCAAATTATTAGACGCACTGCAAGATTTCATGTAAAATATTAATTACCGAGTGATATTGTACCGTTTTATTATTTTAAATTGATTTGTTTTTTATTTTTATATTATCCAATCAATTACCTATTTATTTGACATAAATAAAACAGCATTAATTTAGAAAAGCATAAGTTTATTAAGTTTTAAAGAAAAGTGAAATTAATGTTAGTAAAAGTCAATATTTAGTTGAGCCACCTTTAGCCGCTATCAAAGCTTTAATTCTGCGCGGCATGCTATCAATGCAAGATTGTACTGTCTCCTGCATTTGAGGATGATGATTCCACACATGAATAATCTTTTCTAGGAGCTGGGTTTTGTTGGTAATCACATCTTTAGCCACTTCTCTTTTCATCAGCTCCCACACATTTTCAATGGGGTTCATATCAGGGCTATTACCCGGCCAATACAACAGAGGGATATTTTTTTCTGCCAAAAAAGCTTTAACAGACCGAGCAGTGTGGCAGGGAGCTTCATGTTGTACGAAAGTGAATGGTTCCCCATTTGGAAACCATTCTCTGAGCTGCGGAATCAACCGATTTTGTAATACTTCTTTGTACTGATCTTGCCTCATTATTCCTTTGACGACGTACAGACGTCCAGTGCCCTTGCCGCTGATGACTGACCAAATCATCACTTTGGTGGGATGTTTAACCGTCGGGACGACACAATCAGGATGAAACTTTTCTCCAGGACGACGACGCACACACTGAGCTTTATTCTGCAAAAGTTCGAATGTGCTTTCGTCACTGAAGCAGACCTGTCAAAAATAGGAAAAATATATAAACTTCCATGTTTATTTGCTTTATTTAACTGAAAATGATAATAATGTATCAATTATTGATTAAATTGCTGTATCTTACCGATCTCCAGAAGTCCACATCTTTGTCTTGCCATTGTTTGGCCCACTTCAGGCGCTTTGCTTTCATTGCAGCTGTTAACTTGGGCTTCCTGGCGGGGCGACAGGCCTTAAAATCTAATTCTTTCAATTTTCTTCGAACAGTGCGCTCAGAAGCATTTACGCTAGCATCCTGGAGTTGTGATTTTATTACCTTTGTGGTAGCAAATTTGTTTTCTACACAAATTTTCTTCAAACATCTCTCTGACCGTGGAGTGAAAATTGGTTTTCTACCGCATCTTTTCTTTCTTTTCGGGCTTAATCCTTCCCTGACTCAATTTTCTTTTTTATGCGTCGTACACTAGCTTCAGAAACCTCCAATCTTCGTGATATTTCTCGGTTTGTAAATGTTTTCGCAATCACAAGGGCCTTCACTTCAGCTTTTTTACGTGGTGAAAGATCGCCTTTTCTACCCATAATGAAAATAGTCCAATTACTTTTTTTAAAACACTGCATACAAAATAAACTAATAACTGAGTAGTATAAAACTGTTAAACAAACAATCACAGTCCTTAAAGCCACAGAAACACGTCCGTACCTGACTCGATTCCGATCGCGACTGATACAGGTTTGCACTTGTTTACGTTCATGTATCACTTTGTCAACACAGTGTTGCCATATGTTAAAAATAAATACAAATATGTAATTTACAACAATTCTTTTAAATAAAAATCAATAATATTGTAGTTTAAATATACCATTATTGCATAAAAACTCTTAAGAAACATAAAATTACAGTGCGTCTAATAATTTGGCCAGGGACTGTATATATATATATATATATATATATATATATATATATATATATATATATATATATATATATATATATATATATATATATATATATATATATATACATATCCAATGGTAACATGATTATTTCAAAATTTTTTTTAAGCCAATTATCTTCCTGTGGGCGCTTGTAATTAACAAAAAAACGCCATTTTACAACACTGTAAACAAAAGCGCGCAGGAAAGATGTTTATGGCAACAAGAATTTGGCGGAATCAACAATACCAATCAAAACAGGCAGTAGAATTTGGCGGGATTGTCTGTTTTGATTGGTATTGTTAATCCTGTCAAATTCTCGTTGCTATAAACATCTTCCCCGCGCTTTTTTGTGTTGTAAAATGGTCTTGTTCCTTAGTTACAAACACCCACAGCAAAACAAAATTTCAAATTGAATATATTCTTTATCAAGTCATTGATGTGATTCAAGCAAATTGCCTAGTATTTAATAAGTAAAATTCTAAACAACAGTAGTATGTACTTATTTATTTTTGTGGATTACCAACAGCTTCATACAAAAAGGTTATGTTTGCTGTATATACACGGTTTGAACTCGCGCACAAGACTGCAAGAACAAAAAAAAAATCGGCCTTATTTTCACAGACATATCATTCCATTGTTATAAAGAAAGTTAGATGGAGAAGATGATTTTGCGATGTGCAATATAAACCGATTTATACCGATGCAAGATCACTGTCGCCCTCTATCTTTCCTGATTTTTAAGCATTTGCAAAGTTAGTTAATTTAATTAATTTTTTTTGTCTAGAAAATGTTTGTACATTGATATAATCTCTAAAGTAAAATAAAATGTTATTTATAAGATTTAAAAGATTATAAATAAACGAATGTTATGACAAAGATACCTGTTGTTTTTTTATGACTATCATCAAAGAAATTGGTAAGTAATATACCCTCATAAACCGAAACCCACATTATTTTTATTATTTATATACAGCCTTGGCCAAAAGTATTAGGCACTCTACAATCTACTTCATTTCTTGTGTTTCAGGGTAAAAAATTAAATTCGTATGTTTTGTAAAATTATGAAATAAATTAATTCGTATTGAGGTAAAATTATGAAATAAATTAATATTTGGTGTGTCCGCCCTTAGCTTTAATTACAGCAGCAATCCTTGGGGGCATGCTGCGTACAAGCCTAGTACATTCAGTTGTACTTATGGCATCCCACTCATCCATCAAAGCGCTTTTTAGCGCTGCTTTTGATGTTATGCTATGCTGCCGTATCGCTTCAGAATAGCCCAAAGATGCTCGATAGGGTTTAGATCTAGAGACTGCGCCGGCCAATCCAACAAGACAATGTTATTGTCTCTAAACCTGCGCATCGTAGCGCTGATTTATGGTACATTATCTTGCTGGAATTTGATGTCGTCTAAATTAGTGTCGGCAAAAATGCGCGTTAGCGAAGGCATCAGTACAGTTTCTAGTACATTTATGTACTTTTGGCTGTTCATGCGGCCTTCACAAACGAACATTTCGCCGACACTTTTAGCAATCATGCAGCCCTAGATTATAATGCTGCCTTCTCCGTGTTTTACAGTAGGTACCACGCAATCTGAATGATATTCCTCGCCGACACGCCGCCTCATGTCACACCCTGACGTTCCGAATAGCTGTAAGAATAGAAAAAACACTCAATTAAAAAATTAGTTATTATTTTGACTAAAACGGATTAAATCAAGAGTAATTGTATGTAGTTATTTGTTAAAATACATCATATAAAAACTTACCTCAAAATTGGATTCGTCGGACCATACAACATTAGACCAATCCTCTTCGCTGAAATGTTGGTACTTCAGAGCCCACTCTAAGTTTCTTCCTATTGGTCTCTGAAAGCCAAGGCTTCTTTCTAGCTTTGCACCCTATTAATCCAGCTTCTGTCAGTCTTTTCCTTGCCGTTCGAGGACTAATCGGCATCCCAATTTTTTCCGACAGAGTTACAGTGAGCGCAGATGATGTTTTTTTTTTTTTAATAGACTCGCGATTGAGTTTTCTATCCTGTCGCTCATTAGTCTTACGTTTTCTGCTCGTTCTAATTTTGTTGGCATGGGAGCCAGTTTCCACAAACCTTTTAATAGCACATTGCACTCCGCACGGAGAACATTTCACTAACTTGGCTATTTCTACTTGGGACTTGCCTTGTTCATGTAGGGTTTGATTTTTAATTCGTTTTTCGATACCAAGCTCACTTTTCTTAGGCATTTCTCAAATATAAGAATGGCCAGTTCACAAATAAAACACGCACGGAAGCTTCTTGACACTACAAGTAGTAAAACGAGACTGATAAAACATTAAAGATATTTTTCAAAAAACCTCATTATCGCAATTTTGTGAGTCAGGTGTTTTATGGACCTGTAAAAGTTAGCTTTTGACAGCGCCGCCTATAGTATTGTTAAAACAATTGGTCTTTTTTTTTAAATATTTCATGAGTTTGAAGTGTTTATTAGGGGTGCCTAATACTTTTGGCCAAGGCCATATATATATATATATATATATATATATATATATATATATATATATATATATATATATATATATATATACATATATATTTTTAAAATCAAATTATTTTTGGTAATTTCGGAAATAATTACTTTTATTAACAAATTGCAATCCGACATCTAACAAAGCTAGCCATCTTCTCCGGCTCTCCAAACAAAATTAGTACGTACCAAAATATTGGTTACATAATCATCATTCGATACAGTAATATAAACAGTGACTCAAATATATAATTTAATCTACACAATGTAAGCAAGCCAGCCTGGCTGAAAGCAATTAATTTATATTCTATTTCTTATGACATTGTTCGGCTATCCTGCAAATTCTAAAATTCTTTTCAACAAGGCCAGGAACAGGGGTTTTTCCATACAATAAATGCTGGCAGCTAACATATATATATATATATATATATATATATATATATATATATATATATATATATATATATATATATATATATATATATATATATATATATATATATATATAATAAATTCTACACTAACATATATATATATATATATATATATATATATATATATATATATATATATATATATATATATAATAAATTCTACACTCTAATTTGAAAGCAATCCAAGCATTGTGACATTATATTTTAAATAAGATATAATTTTATGGTGAGAAATTAATCATACGAAAAAGCTAAGCCCTTTAGAGATATTTACAACTGAAAAGCTTACATTTTCCACCACACACTGTTTGTTCTAAAAATGAAAATAAGGAAAAATAACAGGCAGACTTCAAGAAGCCTGAAAATGACTTATAACATGGTATTATTAAAGTGTGGGTCGAAATTATGCCCTATACCATTTTTTCACTGAAAAATTTAACAATACTATGTTTATTTACGATACCAAGAGCAAAATTCCAAATCCACAGACTACAAAATTAGTTTCTATGCCATTAAAAAATGTAAGGAAGTTTATTAAAAACTGTCACCACTGACATAGTATAACGTTACGGCAAACATAAAAAATTAGTAGCGCGCCCTAGTGACTACTTTACTTACTTAGCTTTAAAGAAATTACACGAATGGAAATTACTAGGTGTCATTTAAAAAGAGCCATCTAGACGGATAAAGAATGACTAAATACTTCAATTAACACACTTGTGACGTGGTGGAGCCCACAAATGACAGAAACAGTTTTTGTATACATACAATGTTTTGATATACTTGGCAAAGTTTGAAATTATCAATCTGTTTATGGTAAAATAAAAATTTTCAGTTTCTAAACAATGCCAAATAGAGGCAGCATCACGTTTAAAAAGTTCAAGTTTTATAGAGTATACTGACTTTCACTTTTGTACAACAGTTGCAGAGAGCAAAAATATACAAGAAATATTAATGTCATGGCTCCATTAAAAGACAAAGTAAGTAAAATATTAATATATTATTTATCATTATATTATCATAGTAATTTTGATCTATTACCCTAAGCTAAAACATCAGCATAAGTAAAAAATCCTTATACTCAACTATTGGGGACAATATGGTGAAGGAGAAATTTATTAAACGCTAATTCCAAGCAGGGGGTTTTCAAATTTATAGGCAGTCTCACTCCTGAGGATACATGTGGCAGAATATGCAATTACCATAAGAGTACTTGAACGTAACTAGATGCACAGTGTTTCTTTAAGGAAAAAAAAAGAAAAAAAATTAAGGCGAAGCTACTTGCAGAGGGGGTGTTTCAATCAACAACAGGTGGAGCCAAACGACAACCGGGGGGGGGGACTCTTGATGAAAAAGACCCTGTTTAGACCTCTCTGTCAGTAAAGTACAAATCAATGAGCTGGAGGAGAGTTTTTCACAAAAACAAACCCTTAGTTACAGTGGAAAGGTGGGGAACGTTTTGCACTAAAGAGAAGCCCCAATAAAAAAACTTCTGTTTCCAAGTGGCATATTTTCTACATTCATAGGTGTGGGGAGTGCATATGATTCCCTGGTCCCCCCTTTGCTGCGCTACAGCCTGAAAGTATTCAAAACTGTATCAGCAGCAGTGCCTAAAAATTATTAGGAAACATGTAGCATTCCAAAAGGGAATTATTGATCATACCAAGATTTGGCAACACCAGTACCTTAAAATTAGAGAGACAACCGTTGATAAAAATGTATAAAAAATCAAGAGTACTTTTTAAAGAAACTTTCTAACTATGTTTTGGGTCAAAAAGTTTCTTTATCAATTAGAGTGATTTAGCTTTACATTCCAAACAACTGTTAATTCTTTACAAGGCTCAAATTCGACCAACAATGTCATGCGGCTCCCATGTTTGCGGTTCCGCTCCCAAACACACACGGCATTTGTTAGATTCTGTTCAGAAAAGAGCTGTTCGTCTGATTGGAGACCCGGAACTGACCGGCGGCTTTGATTCGCTGGAACATCGAAGAACGGTTGGCTACTTGAGTCTGTCTACAAGTATTTTCATGGAAAGTGTTCGAAGGATGTAGCCCGCTTAATTCCTCCCATAGCGGTGCATGTTAAAAATAACCGTCGCGCTAATACTTCACATCCGTATGAGGTTCAGCTTGTTACTCCGCGTACGACGCTTTGCAAGTAGTCTTTTATATGGAGAACATCATCCCTTTGGAATAATTTGCCCAAGGCTGTGTTTCCCACCGAGTACAATTTACAGCGATTCAAGAACAACGTGAATCGCTTTTTCCGCACACATGCCGCTCCTGGAGCGCTTTAGGGACTTCCCTATAGCACGAGTGCTAGACCCATAAAAAAAAAGTGGGAGAAGGAATTTATTGATATGGGTTTGTCAAAATTTCATAAACTTTTTTTTAATTTCATATTAGTTAAACAACTAGCACATAACAATTCTCTTAGCTCCTTGCTGGATTTCTAACAACTGCAAAGGCTAAGTGTAAGTCAGACTTGCATAATTAGTGGTCCGTACCGTGATTGCTTTTCCAAATTAAAATTTTTGTTATAGAGGTATAAAATGATCACTTACTTCACAAGTTTTCAAAAACTGACATCTAGTATTCGGACACAAAAAAATAACCCAAGGTGTAGGACAGGGATGCATTCTATGTTATCACCACTTTTAGTCAATCTTTATTCTGATGTTGTGTTTAATGAAGCCATTCTATGAATCCACTGAAGGACTAAGAATTAATAGGAGCACACTGAACAACATATGGTATGCTGATGATACTGTTCTATTAGTAAATAATATCAAAGATCCCAGCAACTGATCAATCGAGTCGTAACAGCCAGCGAAAGATTTGGATTAACTATGAATAAAAGAAAAACCAAATGGATGGTAATAACAAAGAAAAACCTACCATCAGGATCCCTCGAAATCAGGGACAACATCATAGAACAGGTCTCCTCCATTTTAATATTTGAGAATCAATAAAAATGACAAGTGGGACCCAAGAAAGGAAATATATTCCCGAATTGAACAGGCCCAAGTAACATACATGAATATGAGTAAATTTTTTCATCGCAATCTCGAACTGCGGATGAGAATAGTGAGAGTGTATGTATTCTCCGTCCTATTGTATGGATGTGAAGTACTAGCTAGAATGAACAAAATGAAGGAATTACTAATAACCATAAATAAGAAAAATTCAATACTTCAGACATATAATGACAGGCCCAAAGTACAAATTGCTACCTCTAATTATTGAAGGCAAAATAAAGGGCAAACGATCGATCGGAAGACGACATAATTCTTGGCTGAAGAACAGGCGGTTTGGGTGTGCTTCCAGTGATATTTTTGGAGCAGGAGTTTTTAAAATTCATTTGGCTTTATGAATCGCCAACTTTCGTGAGGAAACGGTGCTGTAAGAAGATTTGGACACAAACTTGTTTGTGATAGCTAAAAAAACTTTCTACAACGAAAATTGCAAAACACAATGTCTATAAAGGTTCTGTCTCTAGTACAACTATTATCTTTTATCCTTTGTATAAGCCGACTGCTATTCAAATAGGTGGATAGACTATCATTATTACATTCAAAAAAACGTATGTTCAAATCTCCCACAATAATTATACTAGATCTTTGCTGTGCATTAGTGTTTATACTTTTATCTACCCTACCGTCAGAAAGTATTTTTGATGAAATCACAAATTAAAAACCAATTAGAACAAATTTTCAAGTTTTGCATGATAATTGTTTTGAGGCGATTTGTGAGAATTCCAGTTGAAGTATGAACTCATTTCAAGTTTCTAGGGATTATGGAAATTGCTAGTGACATTTTTCTGCGGAACATGGAATCACGGCTCAAGTAAACCTGGAGCGGCCCATCCTCATCAGCGTGACAACCGTGAAGAACATGTTAACAGAAGGTGGACTACTACATGAGACAGCTGCAGTGCAGAAAGCACTTCTTAGGCAAGTAAATAAACGTAAATTTTCGGTTCAAATCGACGAGACGTGCGGCGGTCAGTTGGAGAGAGGAAGTTGGAAGCCTGTCAGTTGCCTACTGTAAAACATGATGGAAGTTCAGTAATGGTTTGGGATTGTTTTGGCAACGGTAAAGTTGGAAAAATCTTTAGGATAGAAGGAATCATGCGAAAAGAACAGTATCAAGAAATTTTGCTAATTCAAATGCTTCCTTCTGGAAGAGATATTTTTCAGAGAAAATTTATTTTTCAGCATGACAACGACCTTAAACATTTTGCTAAACAAATTAGAGAACTTTTGGACCAATGGAAATCTGATGGCGTCCTGGAACGGACTTGGCCTCCACAATCACCCGACTTGAACCCCATCAAATTGCTGTGGGACCATTTGGACAGGTGTGTTCGAAAACTCAATCTGACATCAGGAAATCACTTGTGGGAACTTTTACAAGCAGAACGGCTTAAAATAACTGAAGAAACTACTGGACAGAATGCTTAAACTCTGTAAAGTGGTAATTAAAAACAAAGGAGATCACATAGATGAGAAAAATCTTAGAAAATCATGAATATTTTTCTGATTTTCTAGACTGTAAATAATGTGAAAATAAATAATAATTCATTAAAATTAAAAAAAATATATTATCTGGGTTTTTGTTGTCTTGGGACTGAAATATCTACGTGTGCAAATACTTTCTGACGCTAGTGTATATAGTGAATACCATTTTGTAGTTAACAGGATCGGGACTTGTATACAAGTACGAAACATATAACGAACAAAGTTTATTTCCAATCTTTGTTTTTATATACCAGATAAATTATCAAAGGTCACTCGTGATAATTTTCATTCAATCCACACCTTATGAAGGATATTCTAGAACCTGTTACAAATTTTTTGATTGGTACTCTTAGAGATAGGGTGGGAGCACAGCGGTTTTTGGCAATTTTTTTAAAATAATGTAAAGAAAAGTTTGCACGAGTATTACATTATATATATTTTTGAATTCGTGTTTTCACAAAGTTTTGACACCTCTTTTGAAGACTGTAATTTTTTTTTTTCACTTTCGATTTC
>CM032451.1:43884386-43946958 GCA_019049505.1 Pachyrhynchus sulphureomaculatus | reverse complement strand
AACTCAAACTAACCTCCGAGTGCCTTCACGAGAAACTCGAAGTTGCTTTTGTACGAGGGCCGTCTGAAAAGTTCTCAGCCTAACAATGAAAGAATTTTTTTTTTGGCGCGAAATATGTTTTCTTTTTCAGTATAATTTCCTGAAATTTCAATACATTTATTCCAATGTTTTTCCAAAAATTTAATACCATCCTTAAAGTGTGATTCCGGAAGATCTGCAAAATATCCATCCATGGCTGCAATAGCTTCGTCATTTGATGTAAAACGCTTTCCAGCCAGGAATTTTTTCAGGTTTGAAAACAGATAATAGTCAGAGGGAGCCAAATCTGGTGAATACGCTGGATGTTCAAGCAATTCGTACTTGAATTCGTTGAATTTTACCATCATTAAAATACTTGTGTGAATACGTGCATTATCTTGGTGAAAAAAGATTCCTTTCTTCTTTAAAGCAGCTCTTTTCTCGCGAATTTTTGCATCCAACTGATCCAGAAGATCACAATAATTCGAGCAACTATGGAATATTGCTCCCATGTTTGGGGCTCCGCTCCCAAACATACATTGCATTTACTAGATTCTATACTTCACATCCGTATCAGGTTCAGCTTGTTACTCCTCGTACAACGCTTTTCAAGCAGTTTTTTATATGGAGAACATCATCCCTTTAGAATAATGTGCCCAGGATTGTGTTCCCCACCGAGTACAATTTACAGCGATTCAATAACAACGTGAATCGCTTTTTCCGCACACGTGTCGCTCTTGTAGCGTTTAAGGGACTTCAATGCAGCACATGTGCTAGACCCATAAAAAAAAATCAGAGTTAACTGTTTTACCTTTCTGAAGATAATCGATCAACAAAACACCTCTTTAACCCCAAAAAAACTGTTGCAATAACCTTCCCTGCTGATAGAACCGTCTTTGCCTCCTTTAATGCACTTCCACCGGCTTCAATCCATCGTTTCGACTGTTCTTTTCGCTCTGGTGTATAGTGTTGAATCCAAATTTCACCAACAGTAATGAAACGACGCTTGAAATCCATTTTATTTTGCTTAAAACAATCGAAACACGCATGAGAAATACGCATTCGAATGTGTCTTTGGTCAATTGTCCGGAAATGCGGCACCCATCAATTTTCATTATAATGATATGACAAACTGTTGTTTGTTTCATCAGCTAAGTCCAGATGTTTTATCGGAACTATTTTTATTTCCTTATATCCAGTTGCAATAACTAGCTCCGAGTATCTAACCAACACCATCGCTTGAATCATGGCATCCAAAAATTGAATCCAGTTTTGAAGCCATCTTATATTGGCATTTGTACCACAAACACTTATACAATTTATTTCATTAACATTATCAACATGTCTATAACCCTGTACTTGAAATTCTTTGTGAAGGCTGTCTGTCAGCTTCTCATAGTTGTTCTTCTGGGCCAAAATTTACAAGACTAGAGCGCCTTGAATGACTTGAATTAAGAAGACTAGTTCGTCTTAAATTTAAAAGGTCTGCAGAAAAAAACTAGTTCGTCGTGAATTTAAAAGGTCTGTATTTAAAATAGGAAGAAAGAGCAAAGGCCGGAGTTGGAATATTAGTAAAAAAAGAAGTGGAAAAAGAAAATAACATCTTGGGAACCCATCAATGAAAGAATCATAAAACTAAATATAACAATGCTAGGAAAAGACATGGTAATATTAGGAGTATACGGCCCAACAGAAGGCAGCACTATAAGAGAACAAGATAACTTCATGGAAACACTAGAAATAGAAACACAAAAAGTAAAGAAAAAACCAAGAATTAATAATAATGGGAGATCTGAATGGGAGAACAGGAAGGAAAACAAAAGACAATACCCTAGGACCATTCGGAGAAGACATTACTAACGACAACGGAAAGAGACTAATAGAGCTGTGTGAACTAAACGGCCTCAAAATAACAAACGGATTCTACAAACACAAAGACATCCACAAATATATTTAGATGCAAGAAACACGAAACCTAAAATCAATAATAGACTACATTATAATTAAAAACGATACCACTATCAAAATAAAAGACGTGAGAGTAAAGAGAGGGGCAGAATGTGGAACAGACCATAGATTATTAATAGCAAAGATAAAACTATCGTGGTACAAGACAATAAAGCAAACAGGAACAATAGATAAAGAAAACAGAAATACTAATGAGATAACAGAAAAAGCAGGCAAAGAAATAAAATTTAAAATACAGTTACTGCAAGACGAAACGATAAGAGACCTATATAGACGACGATTAGATCAAAAATTAAATGAATTTAACTACGACAACCTCCAACAGATGTATGACCACATAAAAGAATGCATCAAACAGGCGGCCCTAGAAGCATTAGGTAAAGAAGACAACGAGAATAAGAAACATAAAATTAGAATCTGTGAAAAAAAAAAAGAACCAAAGAATCTATAAAGGAGAAAAAAAGACTATACGAAAAATGGCTGAATACAAAATCAGAAGAAGATCTACAGAAATATAAAGAGAAAAATGCAGAAACGAGGAGGATGATAAACAATGAAAAGAACGAGAGATGGGAAAAATCGTGCGAACATGTGGAACAGTATATAGGAGGAACTAGAAGCACAGAGTCATGGAGAATAATTAAAGCATTAAGGACCAACAATAGAGAGAAGACGTATATAGAGTACATCCCAGAAAGCGAGTGGGAAGAATATTATAAGAAGCTGCTAACAGAAGACAGACAAGAATTCCAAGAAGAGAACCCTGAAGAAGAAGAGAATAAGAAAATAAAAGAGATAGAACTAAGCTATGAAGAAGTAAAGAAGACAATAAAAACACTCAAAAATAATAAATCTGCAGGGCCTGGGGGTGTGGTAAATGAAATAATTAAGTACGGGTCTAATAAATTACATCGAATACTGAGAAACATGTTTCACAGAGCGATAAATGGAGAAAAATACCAGAGGAATGGTCAAAAGCTTATATAGTATCTATATTTAAAAAGGGAGACAGCAGAAAATGCACAAACTATAGAGGCCTAAGCATAATATCGAGTATGGGACGTTTGTATGGAAAAATTATTAAAAATATCATGAAGGAAAATATGAAAGGAAAAATTAGAGAAGACCAAGCAGGCTTTACGGCCGGAAAATCATGTATAGACCACATATACACTATAACACAAACAATGGAAAAAAAAACTGGGAAAGAATAGAGAAGTTCATCTAGCCTTCATAGACATAAGAAAGGCCTATGACTCAGTACCAAGACAAAGATTATGGAACGCAATGAAAGAAATAGGCATTGACAACGAACTAATATACGCAGTAAAAGCTCTCTACGAAAACAACACAGTGAACATAAAAATAGGACATAAAATAGGGAAGAGACTCCAAACATCAAAAGGCCTATTACAAGGATGCTCTACATCCCCAACACTATTCAAAATATACCTCGAACAAACATTAAAAAAATGGAAGCAGACATGTAGTGGACTGGGAGTCCCAATACGAGAAGATTACTTATATACTCTAAGTTTCGCAGACGACCAGGTAATCATAGCGCAAGATGAGGAAGACCCCAGTTATATGGTAAGAAAACTGAAAGAAGAATACACTAAAGCAGGATTAGCAATAAACTTTGATAAAAAACGGAATATCTAACAACAAAGGAGGGAAACGTGGAGAATCTAGAAGTCGATAACGAAACAATAATCAAAGGAACAGATAGATTTAAATATTTAGGAACCATCATTTCAAAAAACGCAACATCAGAAGAAGAGATTAAAGCTAGATTAGGACAAACGCGGACATACATAAGACAATTAAATTCGATCCTGTGGGACAAGCACATTACAAAGAGAAACAAAACACGCATATACAAATCAATAATACAAAGCATAATGGCATACGGGTCAGAAACATGGACGATCAACAAAAGAAATAAATCTAAAATAATCGCGGTAGAGATGGAGTATTGGAGAAGATGTTGTAGAGTGACACGTATGGAGAGAATAACAAATGAAGAAATAAGAAGCAGAATGAACATCAAAGAGAACGCAATAAACACCATTGAAGAAAAACGATTAAAATGGTATGGACACATAACACGGAACGAAGATAATAGGTGGATAAAGAAAATAACGGAGTGGAGCCCTATAGGGAGAAGAAAAAGAGGAAGACCCAGACGATCGTCGAGAGACGATGTGAACGAGGCTATGGAGGACAGGGGTCTAACAGATGGAGACTGGGAAGATAGAAACGGATGGAATCTAAGGCTGAGAGAAGGAAGACAGCGTCAGCTGTAGAAAATCCTTGATATATATATATATATATATATATATATATATATATATATATATATATATATATATATATATATATATATATATATTTAAAATACTGGCTCTTCTGGAATTTAATGGTTGGAACTTAAAAGACCTTGGTTTAAAAGGCTGGCACGTCTTGGACTTAATGTATCTAACATACTAACACGTCTACTAGAATTGCAACCCTTTTTTATATGTGATTCTTCATGCAAAATTTCCCCCCGTTCTTTTGAACTGCCTATGGCCTCAGGTATTTCACGCACTTTTACTCGTCGATCATCTAACACCATATCATGGACTTGTTGAATGATTTGTGATGTTGTAAGAATTTTTGGACGACCTTCGCGTGGATCATCTTTGAGGCTTGTACGACCAGATTTAAAAAGAGCAAACCATTTTTTCACAGTGGAAAGTGAAGGTGATGCATCCTTATACACTTTTAACAATTTTGGCTGAATTTCTGTTGCGTTAAACCATCAAAAACAAAGAATTTAATCACTGCACGATATTCAATTTTTTCCATTTTAACAAAAATCAATGATACTTCAATATTAAACAACTGCTACTACTCGAATGAATTGACAGATAGAAATAAAATTTTACATGTGTTTATATAAAGGATGTAACTTTCTAATGCAATTATGGTTTCACAGTTTCTAACGCCATCTATGTGTCAGGCCGAGAACTTTTCAGACAGCCCTCGTATTGATTATAACAATTATACTGTTTTTTATTTTCCTGATAATTCCGATGTTACTAAACCTATTTCTATCACATATAATGAAAAACCTGACCCGATGATGTGCCTGCACGCGAAAGAAAATTGCCTTGAAATTTGATTATCCTATCTTGAGCTAAATAATCCGACAATTAATTTCCCGGACCGATGCTGTAAAAATAAAATGAAGCACTTTTTTTTTCAGCTCCTTTTTTTAAAATTTAATATATTTTCCTCCTAATTCAAGGCTTTGTTTGAAAATGTACAAATATTTGTAAAAACTAGTCAGCAACTTATTTCGTGAAAATGCAATCCTATAAAGGGGATTTTCCATAAACATCTTGTATAAAATATGTTGGAAGAGTCAATGATTATAAATCACAGAGGCAGTGTAAGGGCCATTTCCATCTGGAAATAGACAAGAGTATGTTATTCATAACATGGTTTCCCACATGAATGATTCATTAGATACTGCAATGAGTGCGGTAAGGACAAGTAGAAAACGCTGGACAACATCTTAAGGGGCTCTTATGCGAAGAAATTACCATTTCTTGCTTCCATGCGTTGTCACTCATCATTTTTTACTTTATGAGCAGGTTATACATACGAGGCTGGTTTGAAAAGTCCGTGCAAAAATAAAAACTACTTATGTGTTTGGGGTAAACCTTTTTTATTTTTCGACATAGTCTCCTTTTAGGCTTATACACTTCGTCCAATGATGTTCTAGTTTGTTGATCCCTTCCGAATAATAGGATTTGTCCAAGTCTGCAAAATATCCATTAGTGTCTGCAATCACCTCCTCGTTTAAATAAAATCTTTGTCCCGCCAGCCATTTCTTCACATTGGGGAACAAATAGTAATCCGAGGGAGCCAAGTCTGGAGAATAGGGGGGATGTGAAACGAGTTGGAATCCTATTTCCATTAATTTTGCGACCACTACTGCTAAGGTGTGTGCTGGTGCGTTATCGTGATGGAAAAGGACTTTCTTGTGGGCCAATCGCGGGCGTTTTTCTTGCAGCTCGGTTTTCAATCGGTTCAATAACGATGAATAATATTCACCTGTAATAGTTTTACCCTTTTCCAGATAGTGGATGAGGATTATCCCTTGCGAATCCCAAAAGACAGTCGCCATAACCTTTCCGGCCGAAGGAACGGTCTTCGCCTTTTTTGGTGCAGATTCCCCCTTGGTAACCCATTGTTTAGATTGTTGTTTGGTCTCAGGAGTATAGTAATGTATCCATGTTTCATCCACAGTGACGAAACGACTCTTAAAGTCCTCCGGATTCTTCTGGAACAGCTGCAGACCATCCTTGCAACACTTCACACGATTCTGTTTTTGGTCAAGCGTGAGCAATCGCGGCACCCATCTTGCGGATAGCTTTCTCATGTCCAAATGTTTATGCAAAATATTATGTACCCGTTCAGTCGAGATGCCCACAGCACTAGCAATCTCACGCACCTTAACTCTTCTGTCATCCATCACCATATCATGGATTTGATCAATGATTTCTGGAGTCGTAACCTCCATAGGCCGTCCAGAACGTTCAGCGTCACTTGTGCCCATATGGCCAGTCCGAAAATTTTGAAACCACTTATAAACTGTTCTAATCGAAGGTGCAGACTCACCATAATGTTTATCAAGCTTCTCTTTAGTCTCCTGAGGCGTTTTGCCTTTCATAAAGTAATGTTTAATCACCACACGAAACTCTTTTTCGTCCATTTCTTGAAAATCACTCGACTTCCTTGATTCACACGAATGCCAAACACAAAGAAATAGACCAATATGGCTGAAACTTGGTGTGCGTTCATTCAAGAGATGCTACTAACTAAACATGACCTCGATACGCGCCGGTGTGCCATCTCTCGGACTTTGCACGGACTTTTCAAACCAGCCTCGTATGTATAAAACTTATTAAAGGATATATTTACAAAATATTCAGCTGTTTGTTATAAATATAATGTTTATATATATATATATATATATATATATATATATATATATATATATATATATATATATTATATATGTATATGTGTATATATATATATATATATATATATATATATATATATATACATATATATATATATATATATATATATATATATATATATATATATATATATATACATATATATATATATATATATATATATATATATATATATATATATATATACACATACATATATATATATATATATATATATATATATATATATATATATATATATATACATATATATATATATATATATATATATATATATATATATATATATATATATATATATGGGACGTTTCGCGCGGGGCCACCCCAATACCCAAAAATAGAATTAACGAAAAAAATCAAGGGTGTCAGTTTCTTCATTGAAACATAAGCTTTCAAACGCAACTTGGCCCTTTTGAAAAAAAAGTAAGATAGCGGGTCAATATGGCGGCTAGAAAGCGGAGTTAACTGAACTTCAAAACTTAGAGTAACCAACATAATTTTACTTAATACCAACATGATGAATCCAATATGGCGCCTAAAACCGAAAATTACTCTGGTCAGAAAAAGTGCTATCTCACTACGAAATCTCCATAATTGCTCATTTGTCTTCTAATTTTCGATTTTAGGCGCCATATTGGATCCGCCATGTTGATATTACATAAAATTAGGTTGGTTACTCTAACTATTACATCATTATAGCATTTTGTCTCAGTTTTGAAGTTCATTTAACTTCGCTTAGAAATCACGTTTTTTTTTGTTTCTAGCCGAATATTGAGCCGCCATCTTGTTTTTTTCAAAAGGGCCAAGTTGCATTTGAAAGCTTACGTTTCAACGAAAAAATTGACACTATTGTTGGGTATTGGGGTGGCTCCGTTGACGCGAAATGTCCCATATATATATATATATATATATATATATATATATATATATATATATATATATATATATATATATATATATATATGACTAACAATGTCATTTAACATTTTAATGATAAGGACAAGTAGAAAACAGTGGAGAAAATATTAACCCTCCCTTATACAAAAAGTTACCTTGGTCCACTTCCGTGCAACACCGCTAAGAAAATTGAACTGGCACCTGTTGTCGTGAACTAAAACCTGTCTTAGAGGCGTACAGGTGTTACCATTTATACTTATTAATTTATTAGTCGATTATATATGGCTACATGTAATTTATTAAAGTACAAATTTAGAAATTATTTATCTGTTTTTTATAAATATAAAGTAATTTACTTTCTGTTCTATCAGCTAAAATGATTTTGAGAAAGCCAGTCACCTAAAGATTTTTTTTTTAATTTTGGAACTTTGAGATCTCTCTACATTTGATCGATTCGTTAGCAGTCGATCCAGTGAGCCAGGTTTCAAGACAGGTTGGACACGTGATCACCTTTTAATATCTATATGCGGAGGTTTGTAGGATCGAAACCGCGATGCCGTAGATAACTTGGAGGGGTTGAAAATCAAAAAATTTAAAGCCAAAGAAAACTTTGAAAACGGCGAACAGGTAAAAACTTTTTGGGAGGAAGTTTAGAATTGATAAATTTTCGTAATCTTGTTTCTGCCGCGTGTTTCTTGCTGATGCTCATGGCTTTTTTATGGGCACGGTGCAAGAAAACTTTTAAATCGTGACAAGAGCATATCGTGTGAAGATGTATCGATTCACGTTGGTTTTAAATCTATGAATTACGTTGGAAATGTGGAATCTTTAGCACAATGACACTACTCAATACTTATCACAACTACACCAAACACTTTTAATACTTTATTATTATACATAGCTATTTTGCATGTTTAGCTTTGAGAGTTTTTTTTTTAATGTTATCTTAGGTGCACTAGTAATAATATTATTTTTTCTACGACTGCCCATGTTAAAGTTACTGCTTATTTTACGAGGTCTTTACACATTCAGCATCCAAAATGAAATACCTCCCACGCTCACTTTGCAGCTATATAATGATGGTACGGAGGTTTTATTGCAACATTGTATTCCCCAAATTTTTGATGGAGCACTTGTCAATATTAAGACTTAATTCGTAATCGTCAGGGAAAAAATCAGTTGTTGGTCCCGGAAAAAACCTGAAAAATCAGAAATAAAATGAACTGTGGCTGGACCCTGTATAAAGCGCTGGTCCGGAAGATTAATTGTTGCATTGTTGACATCCGGATATACATGCATATCTACATACGGCTTTAAAACAAAAGCGATGTACCCTCTCTATAAGCCGTCATGATTTCATGATTTTTACCTTGTTACAGCGTGCACCCTGTATATTTTACGCTCTTAAGGTCCCGGGATAAGGCCCAATTTAATTAAAAGGCACTTGATAAAAGATAAAGGCAATGCAATTAGAGGAGTTCGCAAGGAAGGCGCGCGTTCGAGGGAGAAAGCTCGAAAATTATTATTACTGAAAAAAAAGTTTATTGAAGAATCAGAATAGCAGTATTTAATTTGGTAAAGATGAGAAATGTCAATTAAAAATGTAGTCGACAAGTTCTTTTGTATTAATATTTGAGCTGCTAACAGTTGAAAGCTTTTTTCTCATCATGGATTAGCATAGATCTTGGTCGTCTAGTTTTTACATTCGTTTAATCTTTAAAGTCTCTTTATACGAGTTTTTAAATAATGTATATGGTGAGTCCTTTCTTGTTCTTTTTTATGGGTCTAGCACACGTGCTGCAGGGAAGTCCATAAAGCGCTCCAGGAGCGGCATGTGTGCGGAAAAAGCGATTGAATCGACGTAAATTATACTCGGCGGAAAACACAGCCTTGGGCAAATTATTCCAAAGGGATGATGTTCTCCATTTAAAAGACTGCTTGAAAAGCGTTGTACGCGGAGTAACAAGCTGAACCTCATACGGACGTGAAGCATTAGCGCGGCGTGTATTTCTAACATGCACCGCTCTGGGAGGAATCAAGCGGGCTACATCCTTCCAACACTTTCCATGAAAACACTTGTAGAACAGATTCAAGTCGCAACCGTTCTTCGATATTCCAGCGAATCAAGGCCGCCGGTCAGTTCCGGGTTTCCAATCAGACGAGCATCTCTTCCCTGAACAGAATCCAACAAATGCAGTTTGAATTTGGGAGCGGAGCCCCAAACATGGGAGCAGTATTCCATAGTTGGTCGAATTTGAGCTTTATAAAGAATTAACAGTTATTGTGGAGTGTAAAGCTTTCTGGTTCGAAATAATATTCCCAACTTTTGAGAAGCTCTCCTTGCTATGCCTGCAACATGTTCATACCAGGACATATTGGCTCCAAAATTAACGCCCAACAAATTGATGACGATGCTAGAGGAATGGAATGCCCCGACATGACTAACGTTAACTTTTTTAGAAAAAACGTCTCTATTTTTTAAATAATACTCTTTCGGGCGATGAACTTTTTACTGTGTCTCGATGGTAATATATGTTTCTGAAGTCACTGATTACTGTGAAAATAGTCATTTTAGCAGAAATTTTGGCGATTTTAAACCAATGACCAATTCCGTTATTTTTAGCTTTTTTTATAGATTTTTTCAGCTGATGACGAAAGAACGAGGAATTTTTAGTTATCAATATATTATATATATATATATATATATATATATATATATATATATATATATATATATATATATATTTTTTGTTGAGTGTAAGGTTCTTTGATCTTGGTATATATATATTTTTTATATTTTACGTGTTCTTGGAATTAGATCATTAAAACTGTTCTTGGTTCTGTTATATATTTATTAACGTTTCGACCTTCGGAAGAGGTCTTCTTCAAAATTTGCTCTAAAAGATTACATTAGAAGAATTAAATATAGCTAGTTTTAATCCGTTTGTTGTATATTTCAGGGTTAAATATTTGTGGCTTTTCGTAGTTTTTAATTTAATTAAAAAAAAAATTTAAAAAAAAAAAAAAAAAAAATGTGATATTAATAGTGTTTTTAAACTCAACACCCAACAAAATGAACTACTTTCTAAGGTAAGGCCCTCATTAATGTATACAGTTAATTTTATTAAATTAAAAACTACGAAAAGACACAAATATTTAACCCCGAAATATACAACAAACGGATTAAAACTAGCTATATTTAATTCTTCTAATGTAATCTTTTTAGAGCAAATTTTGAAGAAGACCTCTTCCGAAGGTCGAAACGTTAATAAATATATAACAGAACCAAGAACAGTTTTAATGACCTAATTCCAAGAACACGTAAAATATAATATAATATATATATATATATATATATATATATATTATATATATATATATATATATATATATATATATGGTATATATATATATGTATATATATATATATATATATATATATATATATATATATATATATATATATAATATATATATATATATATATATATATATATATATATATATATATATATATATATATATATATATGTATATATATATATATATATATATATATATATATATATATATATATATATATATATATATATATATATATATATATATATATATATATATATATGTATATATATATATATATATATATATATATATATATATATATATATACATATATATATATATATATATATATATATATATATATATATATATATATGTATATATATATTTATAATATATATATATATATATATATATATATATGTATATATATATATTTATAATATATATAATATATATATATATATATATATATATATATATATATATATATATATATATATATATATATATATATATGAAAAGAGAATAGTGTTTTAATTTTGTAGTTACTCCTGAAGAAGTTATCAAACGATAACAAAATATTGAGTTTTAAAGAAGAAAAGAGTTTTTATTTACAGTCCAGACCGATTCCCGATAATCATATATATATATATATATATATATATATATATATATATATATATATATATATATCAGATTGATGCACGGTCGATAACATATCACCAAATCTTATATATATACAGTCGACACTCTATATAGTGAAAGACCAAAATGTTGACCGAAATTTCACTATATAAAGAAAAAATCCGTATATACTCGTATTGCTATGTATGTAAGATATTCTAGGTCTTGAAAAAATTGCACTATAAAGAGTTTTTCACTATATAGAGTTTTTTCACTATATAGAGTTTCACTATAAACAGTGTCGACTGTATATATATATATATATATATATATATATATATATATATATATATATATATTATATATATATATATATATATATATATATATATACATATATATATATATATATATATATATATATATATATATATATATATATATATATATATATATATATATATATATATTGTTGAACCAAAAAGTCCCCGTTCGTTCTTTATTATCTGAAAAACAGCGGGAAAATAACCAAAATTGGCCAATAACTTAAAATCCTCAAAATTTTTGCTAAAATGAGTATTTTCGACCTCAGAAATGTACACAGTAAAAAGTTCATCTCCCAAAAGAGTATTATTTAAAAAAATCTTTCAGCCAAATTCACAAAAAAAAAAATAACAAAAAAGTTGCAGGTACTAGTTGAAGCACTATGTCTGAAAAAATTAATGCAATATCTTAAAAATTGAAAAACAGCTGGAATTTTGAGTTGCAAAATGGGACTTTATCCCGCTGTGCGTCGGTCCAAAAGTTCCCTGACTGCCTTAATAAAAACTAGAGAAAGAAAGTGTATTATAAAATAAAGTTGCCAGTTCAAACGAACTGTCAACAATTTACAAAAATAAATAAAAAAGGAGCTGAATGAGGAGGATCTTAGGATGTTTGCAAAAATCAGCTATTTAAGGTAGTTCACTCTTCACAATCGGAGCAAAAATATAGTCCGATAATAAATACAAAAAGTTTAAATACTCAATGGCAGAGTATTTTATTTTTGTCGGAGAGTGTATTCGATACATGGAAACTTCGATACGCAGACACACACTTTTAATGAAAATAAATGTGGCAACGCTGCCAATGCGTATACCGAATGCTCTATAGAATGACGTTTATATAGGTTATTTATTATACTTTGTGTATGTTTACTGTTTAGACCATATTACTTCTATTTAAAGTAAAAAAATACATTAAATAAAAAAATGCTTTTTTATTATAACCAGTTGCAACATAAAGGTAAATTTGCAAAGGAAAAGTTCATCAATAAACGCAAAAAAGTATATCGGCAATAAATGACGCGAAAAAAATAAAAAACTGAAAAGCCTAACCTGTGTTGTGGTCGACGGATCGCCGAGTTAGATCAGTTAGGAAAAAAGTGTTGTCTGTGTAAAAAAGTCCTTTTACTAGAAAAGATAACTTGATGATGAGAAACGTTTAGGTCGTAATTGCAAATTATGTATCGTATAAAGAGTGCGTCATGAAAAAACTAATATTGCCATCTTTAATGCCTTTGAAAAGTGTTATTTCAGATTTTATGATTAAAAGAATTGCATCTGGATGCATAACCTTGGAAGTTGTAAAAAATTCTTATGATAAATTGGGTTCTACTGGAATAGTGCAATTATTATCTAGTCGAAAAGACAGTGGGAAACCACCTGTAACCAAAGATACGCGAGTATTAAATAAAAATAATAATTAATTACTTTACAAATAGTTTATAATACTTTATTTATCATTAGTATTATTTACTTTGTTTTACGGAGAAAATTTATAAAACCGTTTTTTAAATATATATTTAATATTGTTATCAATTGATATGTAACAGTGTTGGTAAATAAACATAATATTAACTTAAAATATTGAAAAATCATTGAAACTACAAACATATTTTTGTTAAATATAATTCTTTTAAATAGTAAAGAGAAAAATAATAAATATCAAGGTACAAATTCAAATTTTTAGGTTAATACATTTAATATTTTTATTTGATGATTATAGATAAAGCTGATAAATATGTTGTATTTATTCAATAAATTATTTAACCTACAAATGAATTTCTGTTTAAAAGTTAACCACCTTAAGTGCTATTTGAATGTTGGCGCCTAAAATATATCGACATATAGCGTTGTCAAATTGTGATATTTGTCCCTCCCTACTCTTTTAAACAAATATCAACTTTAAATATTTATATCTTTTTAACAAGTCGATAAAAAAAAAATATTTTTATTTCAAAATTTCGTATTAGATATACACGAAACTATGCCTTTTTTATACTTTATTGGCCTTTTGCATGTTATTTATGTGCACTTTAATTATGAATATGAAAAACATTTAAATTAACATTATATTTCAATTTCATCAAATTCTTAAGAAAAGTCAAATACATAAATAAACAACAACAATAAAAGTTTTGACCTGCCGTGTAGTCCGAATTCATGTTGTAAAGATCGCTTCCCTTATTGTCGATAACCTTAAAATTTATCATCAGATAAGACCTTTGGAAGTTGGCCAAAAGCCCACAGAAATACGTAAATAATTTCGTGCAACACTCCAGAACAAGGCAAACTATTTTGGGGAATTCTTAACGAATGTTAGAGCGTGCATTTTACAAAGAAATAAAGAGGATGACAAATGGAAAACTGAAAAATTGTTTACGAAACCTCTTTGACAAATCGAATATTTAAAGGTAAAAAAGGAATTAAACTAGGAATAGGCTAAAGAGACATTACCTTCTAACTACGAAGATGTTTTTTTCTAAGACTAGCCAGGAAAATGATGTCATACAACAATTAGTTGGTTGACAAACCATTATCACTGTTCTACATCCTTTCAAAAAGTTTTTTGAGTTCGCTGTTTGCAGTTCTTCGATTTTTTCCAAAAGATAAGTTAAAATAATTTTAAATATTGCAAAGTGATATACACACACAATATAATAAAATTTCGATTTTAAAGATGACCACATGGCAACTGCCCAAGTCTGAGTCAGTTATTTTTGACATGTCTCTTTACTGCAACCACTGGCGTAGATGTTGAAGAACTATAAATCTTTGGGGTTGATTTTTTTCATTATCTATCACAGTTGTTTCGGCAAAAGATCATTTGGTATTATAGATGCTTACTGGTCAATGGTTGATAGGAAATTCAGTTTACCGAACGCGACAGTGGCGAAACGTTTGCGACTTCCAAGTCAAAAACAACAAGGTACAACGTATGTACATACTTCCAGACCTACAAGGAAACACATTTCTCCATTTATGAATCCGAACGCATGAACACACACACACACACACACGTTTATATATATATATATATATATATATATATATATATATATATATATATATATATAAATATATATATATATATATAGGGGGTGTTATGAAAATCGTTTAATATATTGAAATGGACGACTCTTGGAGTCAATTAGAGTCAATACTTATTTTTAATAAATCTGAGCATAATTGAAAATTTACAAAATCACTGAACGACGTAAATAAGATGATGATGACTGAGAGAGAGCGTGAATTTTTAATGCGGGTTGAAGGGAAATGACACACACCACTGTCAGTAACACTCTAACCGTCAAATTTCTGGTGACAGAACGTCTTGTTTACATGAAGAAACGTATTACCAAAAAAAAAAAAAATTTTAGTATTTTATTGATGTTGGCCAAAATTTAGTGACAATTGGTTTTTCTGACAGTTGGCTTAATTAAACAGAATTATCTTGTGTATTCATAACCTATATCTGATGTGTTTAATGCATTTTTTTAGTAGGAAATTTGTGATTGTTAGCGGAAAGTCCGTTGTGTTACGTATTTTGAACTATCAAGATCACGAGAAGTCAATTAATTGCACTGGTAAAATAGATATGTGTACGTAATTAACACATTATTTCTATAAGGAATTTTTCAGGCAGTGGGGCCGGTGATTTTAGATCAGGAATTTGTGACGTTTTTGAGTAAGTTTTACGTAGGCGCTATTTATTAGTATTTTTCTACAGTTGTTTTTGTTACAGAACCATTGCCAGTTTCAATATATTAAGTATATATTAGTATATATATATATATATATATATATATATATATATATATATATATATATATATATATATATATATATTTATATATATATATATATATATTTATATATATATATATATATATATATATACATATATATTGAAATTAGGAGTTTTTTTGGGTTATAGGTTCATGGAATAATCTAAACAACTTTTTTGCTATTTATTAGTATTTTTCTACAGTTGTTTTTGTTACAGAACCATTGCCAGTTTTAATATATTAAGTGCTTTTCATAACATCCTATATATATATATATATATATATATATATATATATATATATATATATATATATATAATTAGGAGTTTTTTTGGGTTATAGGTTCATGGAATAATCTAAACAACTTTTTTGCTATGCTATTTGAACGTTAATAGTTTGATAATAAAGTAAACCACCGAAGTTCAAGAAATGTAGGAACAAAAAATAAAGAAAACAGAAAAAAGAAAAAAAAATGTCCGCGCTGGCCGCCTCGCCTGTTATGTGGATATTGTGAAGATTAGAACGCTGCTTGAACGATTTGAAAATGGCACTCCCTTCCCAAATTCATGACGAAACGTTTAAAATAAGTTGTTTAGATTATTCCATGAACCTAAAACCAAATGAACACACGAAAAAAAAAAACTCCTAATTTCGATATTATAAAAACCGCGCGTGGTTCAAGAAGAAAAAGACACTTTATATAGGAAGTCTCAGTTGTTATTCAACCTTAGTAACAAAAAAACATAGTTCGCCATGAGTGCCTTGTCTACATCACGTGATGTTTCCCTGTTTGGATTTGAAACCACCGAAAATCCCGCTCATAGCGTTTGCTAAATACATGAAAACGAAGCTGCTGGGTGGATGGAACATTACTCCAACGTATAATCACGCCGATGTCTTACCGAATCGTAGCCCTGTGTAAAAAACGGCGGAAAACGAGGATTGAATGATTTTACGAGGGCTTGAGAAAAATCGTCGTCTTTCATTGCGTGGCAGGCAAACAGTTTTGGATAAAAAAAACGATCTATACTTGTCATGTGATAATATATGAAGGCGTTTATTGGCGATGAAGTGAATTTTGAAAGCACGCTACTGTCCGAAAAAATACCCCTTTGGACGAAGGAAAATTTCGACCACGATTGGGACAACGTAATTGTTTCTTCTTCCATCAGTCATACCTGTTCTACCCACGCTAATAGGCTTGTCGAGCGGTCCATTAAACACTCGGAAAAGGTACACGTCTATGTCACGTCAATTAATAATGGCGGCGACTGCACAACTTATCAATAATAAAACATCACGGTTTATATCATGCAGTATGTGACTATTTTTTTTTCAAATTATTATCTCAAATAGAGTGTCAACGTACATGCTTTCGTTAAATAGATTGTGTACACAGGGTGTTATTAAAATGGTTTAATATATGGGTTGAGTCCTCGAGTCAATTGAAGAGTTATTTAATACTTAGCACTGATTATGTAATTTTAAAAAAATATTGCGCCACCAACGACATCGTCATTGAATATGTATGAGTAAAAGTGACAGGAAGCTCTTAAGCCTATTGGAAAGATATGCTAAATCGCTCGTCAGCTGTTAAAGACAGTATCTTGTTTACGTCATGGAACGTACTACAATACTCATTGTTTTTTTTCTTGAACTAACGCAAATTGGTAAGTATAATGGTATTTTATTGATGTTGCCAAAGTTTAGTGACAATAATTTTCTATCTCAATCGTTTAATGAAGCAAAAGTAGTGGTATTTAGGTTGCGCGTATATGTTTAATTTTTAACCTGTATCGAAATTCTTAATGCATTTCTTACTATGAAATTTGTAATTTGTGATAAGAAACACCTTGTTTGTTATTTATTTGGAACGGTTAGCTGTTTGCGCTGGTAAAATAGGTATATATAGGTTAGTCTTTCTGAATTCAGTGTCAATCAGACAGTGGCCGCAAAGATTTAGGTTCAAAAGTTTGACTTTTCCTTGAGTTAGGTGTTATTATCGATAGACGCTATTTATCAGTGTTTTTTTTTACAATTGCTGTTGCTACAGAGAGTTAGCAGTTTTAATATATTAAGCGATTTTTGTAACACCCTGTAGATAGTTGTAGAGATTAGTCATATTAAATCAATTTTAA
The DNA here is from genome assembly GCA_019049505.1 of Pachyrhynchus sulphureomaculatus. Lineage (NCBI taxonomy): Eukaryota > Metazoa > Arthropoda > Insecta > Coleoptera > Curculionidae > Pachyrhynchus > Pachyrhynchus sulphureomaculatus. The sequence continues at coordinate 43,928,818 of CM032451.1, read as the reverse complement.
AAAATCATTACACCAGCCCTTCAAATTATGAACGTGTGTTTTGCATGCAAACTGTAGCTTAGAATACGAGTTGCCGGAAGACGAACTATTTTTAGATCATTAATTTTTTAAGCCGGGTTTTTCATAGGGAAATGTTGGGTTATTATTACGTCATACATGGTAAGCGATTTCCATTATTGTGCTTGAAATCTGAAAAATGATCTAAACTGGTTAAGTTGTAGTTTAAAAATCATTACTTGATGATTATAATTATTTTTAGTCTCTCCAGATTACTCTCAAAATGAACCCCCCCCCCCCCCCCCCCCCCCCCCCCCCCCCCCCCCCCCCCCCCCCCGGACAATATCTCTAATAGTTGAGAAATATAAATTCAATAATAAGATATTTAAATGAATAACGTGCAAAAAGCGTTAAAGCCAAATGTATTTTTTCCTTGGATTTTTTGCCTTTTTCCTTTGTTTTTTGTATATAGAGTGTCTCAGTATTTCGTGTACATAGAGTTACTGTGGATTTCTGGGATGAAAATATGACCATTTAACCCAACTTACTTTAGTCCAAAAATTCGTAATTTTTGAAATACAGGGTGTCAGAGTTATACTGTTATTTTAGTTTTTCTTAAATAGCGTTTTAATAATTGTACTATTTGTACAAGATTCGTTGCTAAGGGGTTTTCTGAGATGAGAAATTGAAATCAGCTTAGAGTTTTGTTGTAAATTGTAGGGGGCGCCTACTTTTTTATACCACTCTGTATGACATTTTTAATTAAATATCCGTATTCTCCGCCTTCTCCTGTCCTAAAAAAGCTCTCTTGGTAAATGTTGCTCCGAGCAACAGTTTTTGAGATAGTGGGATGTTTGCTTCCATTTTTTAATTCCATTGTCAAATTCGCAATTCTTATATCTATCTTATTATTGTTGTTAGCCTTATATATATCTTATTATTGTTGTTAGCCTGTTTGCCTTTAAGTATGCTCCAAATTTCAAAGACTATTCTTTTGGACCTGTCCTAAGCCTGGATGAAGTGTGAACGAACGCATTTGCGAATTTGACAATGGAATTAAAAAATGGAAACAAACATCCCATTATCTCAGAAACTGTTGCTCGGAGCAACATTTACCAAGAGATTTTTTAGGCAGGGGAAGGTGGAAAATACGAATATTTAATTTAAAATATTATACAGAGTGGTATAAAAAAATTGTGACAATTTAAAAGTATACACAGGGCAATAAGTGGCGCCTCCTACAATTTATAATAAAACTGTGAGCTGATTTCGATTTCTCATCTCAGAAAACCCCTTAGCACCGAATCTTGTACAAATCGAACAATTATTAAGAAAGCTACTTAAGGAAAACTAAAATAAAAATATAACTTCGACCCCCCTGTATCTCAAAAATTACGAATTTTTGCACTAAGGTAAGTTGGGTTAAATGGTAATATTTTCATCACAGAAATCCACAGGAACTCTATGTACACGGAATACTGGGACACTCTGTATATGTTTTAATAAGAACGTGATAAAAAATGTTTCTAAAAAAACCTTTTTCGATTTTTTTCTTCCGTTCAATCAGCAAATCTCTTTTTTATTCTACAGAATAGGATTTTTCTTAAAGAAAGAATCTGAATATTTCAAAAACTTGCGGGCATCATACCAGCAATATGGCGACAGGTTATGTGATCATTACCAACCGAACCTTTTGAAATCAAAGGTTCGGATTATGCCTACTGTGTTTTATGTTTACTGTGATATCAGCTTGCTGTATCTCGGCTGACTCACTTGCAATGAAAATTCAGAGGGCAGACTTATCTTTGGTTTTCTCTTACTAACCGATCTGACCTTACCGCGTGGCAGCCTGTGTTTGTCAACTCGATTAAATTTTAGTCAGAGGAGCGATGTCCCCCATAAATCAATCACTGTCGCTCACATGGAAAAATGTCATGGAACTAAAAACAAACGATATATGTTTTTAAGTTAAAAAATAGTCGTTAATTAATCTCATTTTACAACGGCATTTCATTTTCAATTGAGATGTAATCTAATTAGGTTGTTGTATTTCGTTTTTATCTTAATTGTTTCCTCACGGCTAAACAAAAGCAACCATAATAAATCCGAAATAAAAGAAACACAAAATAATATTAATTAATGAAAAATAGTACAAAAAGAAAAATACAAAAACGTAATTTAGTGTAATTAAGTTTTTGTATTTTCCCTTTTGTGTAATCTTTATTAATATTATTATTTTGTGTGCGTTTCTTTCGGATTTATTTTACAAGATTAGGCGATCATTAAGGGGTTACATACACCTGGGTGCTGCAAAAAATATGTATATTTCAAAAAAATATATTTGAAAGGTTAGTAAGTGAATAATACAAAAGATTGGCGATTATATATTATTATTATTAAAATTTTTTAAATATATTTTAAATTTTATCATTATTTTTTATCGGGTTCAATGTACCAGTGATGAAAACTATGACGCCTCTTTGTTTGCAGGATAAATTTACAAAAAATAATCCAATGTGCAAAAATAAAAATTAATCTTATAAAATAATGTAGTAGTAAAAATTGTCGAAGGGTTTTTTTTTAAATAAAAGAAATGCGGTGTTTCAAACCTTAGTATGCAATTTTCGACCAAAAAATTTAACACGGAAGCTGAAAAGTTTTTGGTCTGACACATAGATGTCGCCCTTTTCAAAAAATCCATTTGATTTTTAGGAAGTACCAACCTTCAAACGATACGTGCAAAAATTTCATGACATTTCGATGATTAGTTTACAGGTTACAGTGGTTTTAGCGACGCTACTTTTGATATTTTCAAAACAATGGAAAAAATCGAATTTCGTGTGTTGATTCAACATTGTTTTTTGTTAGGAAAAAATACCGTTCAAGCAAAGCAATGGCTTGATAAGTGTTAGGGGACTCTGCCCCTGGAAAACCACTCATTATTTATTGGTATGCTGAATTTAAACGCTGTCGTACAGATACAAATTATGGTGAACGCTCTGGACACCCAAATGAGGTGGTTACACTGGAAAACATAAAAAAATCCACAAAATTATTTTGAATGTCCGTAAAGTGAAATTGCGTGAGATAGCTGAGACCCTAAAGGTATTAAAAGAACGCGTTGGTCATATTTTGCATGAACATTTGGGCATGAGAAAGCTCTGTTCGAAATGGGTACCGCTTTTGCTCACAGTGGACCAAAAATAACAACGTGTTGATGATTCTGAGCGCTGTACGTGTTGATGATTCTGAGCGCTGTTTGGACCTGTTTAAGCGCAATAAAAAGGATTTTTTCATGCGATATGTGACAATGGATGAAACATGGATCCACTACTACACAGCGGAATCAAATCGGTAGTCAGCTTAGTGGACAGCAGCCGATGAAAGCCGCCCGAAGCAACCAAAGACACAACAGTCGGCTGGGCCTCTGTATTTTGGGATGCGCACCGAATAATTCTCATTAGAGACCGGATTATATGCAACGTAAAAATCTTGAAATATGCATGCAAATATGCATGAAAAGGGTCAAAATATGCAATATTAAATAATAATAAAAGTAGTAATTTTTAGTTTTTTATTTCCAAATCAGCATAAAAATAAGTTATCGACGATGTTTAAATTTAATTAACAATTATTTAACTAACATCTTTTAAAATTATTTAACATTTGTATTTTTGTACACGTAAACAATAAGGTATTGTTCCAAATGTTGGGTAGTAAGATTGTGTCTTCGATCACTTAAAATATTTTTATAAGTGGAAAAAGACCGTTCCACATCCACTGAGGTAACTGGGTAGTATTTGGCAGTTTTTATTGCTTCATAGGCGTGTGGATTGCGAGCAGGTGCCTTAAGAAACACTTTCTTTGCTGATGAAATCAGTTTATTTTTGACATTTCCAAACGTGGATCGTACTTCTTCAGCGAGTCGATGGACTCCGTGCGAGTCGAAAGCAAAGCACGTCACATGAATTAAATTTGGATAAAATACTTGGAGGACTTTGGCTGCCTTGATCATATAGGAAGCAGCATCTGAGAGAAATATAAACACTCTTTCATCTGCAGAAGTTCAGGAAATATTTTTTTTAATACCCTCATTCACAAATCTGGCGACCGTAGAATGATTTGTCTTGTCAAGTTCTTTGCAGGTCACCAAATAGGAACAAGAAGGCTCTAATCTTAATGCATCCACAATTAAATTCGCAATATAGCGACCACAACTGTCGGTAGTTTCATCAGCTGAAATCCAAATAATCTCATCCTTAAGTTCATTACGTATTTCTTCCAGAACATGTTGGTAAAATGGTATGTAATTTTTACGCAGTGTTGATTCGTCTGGTATTTTTTGATTCAAGCAATATTTTCGCAGAAAATCCTTGAATGTAGGATTTGTAAGTTTATGGAGAGGAATATTACTTGCAAGCAATGCTTCACATAAATCCATGCTAAAGTGTTTTTTTTTGTTTGCCTATAGAAGTGGAATCACTGCTACTTGCTGCTGTTATAAGTTGTTGTCGTGGACCTTTTTTGCAATCCTGCGACATGAAGACTTGTCTTGACATGCTGGTCAATTTGAAACTTTTTTGTGCACGAACCATTTTTCTCGCTAACTCGACAATATAAAACATTTTCGTCGTATGTAAATGTTCCCGGATAATCAGCTACCCACGAAGAGACACTTTTTTTTGCGGGTGGCATGGTACACGTTAAACTTTAACACAACACGTTAAAAATTGCAAAAAGACTACACTGATGCAAGCGGGTCAACAATAATGTTAAAACTGATATCTTGTTTTAAAATAAAAATTCGTCTTCGAGAAAATTGTTTATTTGATCCACGCTCAAACAAATATTCTTAGAAACTAACTACTTATCACTTAATATCCCGACCAAGAAACAAAGGAATAAAATACCGTCGTAATTTTGGGTGTTCCCTTGGCACTATAACCTAATCGATGTTTAGACTATTGCGGGTAATGTCCCGGCGATAAGATCGGTTCCAGACGGCGACATTAACAATACCCTGAGCAATTCAATTGCCTAGTAATACCGAGAAATATTGTAAATATAGGGAAAATATGCATCATTACTAAATTTTGGGTAAAATTGCAATAATCGGTGAGAATGGTCTAAATATGCAAATGCATATATATATATATATATATATATATATATATATATATATATATATATATATATATATATATATATAACAAGGATTTTCTACAGCTGATGCTGTCTTCCTTCTCTCAGCCTTTGATTTCATCCGCTTCTATCTTCCCAGTCTCCATCTGTTAGACCCCTGTCCTCCATAGCCTCGTCCACATCGTCTCTCCACGATCGTCTGGGTCTTCCTCTTTTTCTTCTCCCTAAAGGGTCCCACTCCGTTATTTTCTTTATCCACCTATTATCTTCGCTTCGTCTTATGTGTCCATACCATTTTAATCGTTTTTCTTCAATGGTGTTTATTGCATTCTCTTTAATGTTCATCCTGCTTCTTATTTCTTCTTTTTTTTCTTCAATACTCCATCTCTACCGTGTTAATTTTAGATTTATTTCTTTTGTTGATCGTCCATGCTTCTGACCCGTATGTCATTATGCTTTGTATTATTGATTTGTATATGCGTGTTTTGTTTCTCTTTGTAATGTGCTTGTCCCACAAGATCGAATTGAATTGTCTTATGCATGTCCGCGTTTGTCCTAATCTAGCTTTAATCTCTTCTTCTGATGTTGCGTTTTTTGAAATGATGGTTCCTAGATATTTAAATCTATCGGTTCCTTTGATTATTGTTTCGTTATCTACTTCTAGATTCTCCACGTTTCCCTCCTTTGTTGTTAGATATTCCGTTTTATCAAAGTTTATTGCTAATCCTCCTTTAGGGTATTTTTCTTTCAGTTTTCTTACCATATAACTGAGGTCTTCCTCATCTTGCGCTATGATTGCTTGGTCGTCTGCGAAACTTAGAGTATATAAGTATTGGGACTCCCATTCAACTACATTTTTGCTTCCATTTTTTTAATGTTTGTTCGAGGTATATTTTAAATAGTGTTGGGGATGCAGAGCATCCTTGTTTTTTTTTTTTTTTTTTTTTTTGGGTCTAGCACACGTGCTACAGGGAAGTCCCTAAAGCGCTACAGGAGCGACACGTGTGCGGAGAAAGCGATTCACGTTGTTCTTGAATCGCTGTAGATTGTACTCGGTGGGAAACACAGTCCTGGGTAAACCATTCCAAAGGTATGATGTTCTCCATATAAAAGACTGCTTGAAAAGCGTTGTACGAGGAGTAACAAGCTGAACCTCATACGGATGTGAAGCATTAGCGCGACGTGTACTTCTAATATGCACCGCTCTGGGAGGAATTAAACGGGCCACATCTTTCGAACACTTTCCATGAAAGTACTTGTAGAATAGGCTCAAGTCGCCAACCGTTCTTCGATGTTCCAGCGAATCAAGGCCGTCGGTCAGTTCCGGGTGTCCAATCAGACGAACAGCTCTTCTCTGGATAGAATCCAACAAATGCAGTGTATGTTTGGGAGCGGAGCTCCAAATATGGGAGCAGTATTCCATAGTTGGTCGAATTTGCGCTTTGTAAAGAATTAACAGTTGTTGTGGAGTGTAAAGCTTTCTGGTTCGAAACAATATTCCCAACTTTTGAGAAGCTCTTCTTGCTATGCCTGCAACATGTTCATGCCAGGACATATTTGCTCCCAAATTAACGCCTAACAGATTGAGTGACGATGTTAGAGGGATGGAGTGCGCCGACATAACTATGTCGGGTTCTGCAACGTTAACTTTTTTAGAAAAAACTGCCGCCTGGGTTTTTGTAGCGTTAAATTCCACTTGGTTACTGTCACCCCAAGATAGAATTTCTTCCAGGTCTTTGTTAAGTTGAATGACTTCCTGCTGTCTGCGGATATTCGTCTGAGTAGTCGATGTCCGAGCGTTCAAAGTGAATGAAGAGATAAGTGTACTGTCATCTGCAAAGCTGTAGATTGGATTCTCGGTCTTTTCCAGCAGATCGTTAATATAAATGAGGAAGAGAGTAGGAGACAGTATGGAACCTTGGGGCACACCGGCGTTGGTAGTGAAGGTGCTAGAAAGAAATCCGTCAACTGCCACTCGTAAAGAACGCTCTCCGAGGAAACATGAGAGCCACAAACAGAACTTTTCAGACATACCATAAGAACGTAGCTTAGCCAACAGCCCATCGTGCCAAACACGGTCAAATGCCTTGGATATGTCAAGAGCAACCGCTCGAGATTCTCCAAAGTGTTCAATTGCGTTGTTCCAAACATGTGTTACATAAGTCAGAAGATCTCCTGTTGATCTATTTTTACGAAAGCCATATTGCTGATCACTAATAATGTTGAATCCTTCAAGATATTTTAGAAGATGCTGATTGATAGCCTTTTCCATGACTTTCGATAATATTGAGAGTAGTGCGATTGGTCGGTAGTTATTTGGCAAGGTCTTCTTGCCTTTTTTAGGTATCGGCTGAACTGTGGCACATTTCCAGCAGGAAGGAAATATTCCCTTTCTGTAGGATAGGTTGAAAAGTCTACAGAAAACTGGTGTTAGTTCCCTCGCACAGTTCTTGAGAACTATGGCAGGTATTCCGTCAGCGCCTGAAGCCTTTTTGGTGTCTAGCTTCATCAAAATACGTTTTATGATACGCTGTCTGAAGACAATATCGGGCATCCTTGACTGCACTATGGGAATAGTAGGTGGTGTTTTTCCTTGGAAATCGACAGTAGAATGTGAAGCAAAGAGTTCAGCCAACAAGTTCGCTTTCTCAACAGGTGTCGTTGCAATAGAATTATCTGGCCGTGTGAGTGGTGGTATGGTGGATTTGGTGAAATTCTGACCAACTGCCTTAGCGACTGACCAAAAGGACCTGGAATTGCCGGGACAAGCGAGAAGTTTGTTTCTAATCCGTTGATTGTGTACCTCCTTGGTTTCGTCGATAATTTCTTTGCATCTGTTCCTGGCACGAACAAAGATGTTACGATTTATGGTGTTAGGATCTTCACGCCACTGTCGGTATGCAAGATGTTTAGAAGCAACAGCTTCTTTGCATTTTAGGTCAAACCAAGGCTTGCCGTTGGAAGGGCATTTCTTCGAAAAAGGGATGTAAGCATCCATACCGGCCAAAATAACATCGGAAACCTCCCTGGCGCAGTCAGATGGGTCGTCGGATCGAAAACAAACGTCCAACCAAGGGAAAGTTCGAAAATATTCCTTGAGATCTTCCCATTTAGCAGATTTGTAGTGCCAAATCTTGCGCGGTTTGGGCGCCTCTCTGTCACTGATTGGTAGAATACTCGATGTCGAAAGTAGTTTATGGTCGGAAGAACCTAACGGTGAATTTACGCTGACCGTGTAAATCTCCGGATTGGTGGTTAAAAACAGATCAAGAAGACTGGCGAACTCTCCGTCTCGATCAGGGATCCGTGTTGGTTCATCAATAAGCTGAGTCAAGCCACAACTGATTGAAAATGATTCGGCTTCACGACCTTGTTCGTCGGTAGTATTTGAATATTTAAGCCAGTTGATGTTATGGACATTAAAGTCGCCCAGGATGGCAATTTCGGCATTTGGATAGTTAATTTGTAAATGATCTATGGTGTCTGCAAGAGAAGCGAAAAGTGTTCTAAAGTTTGTATCACTTGGTGGTCGATAGAGGATACAGACGAACCTTGTGGTTGGTTGAGTCGTTATTTTTAACCACATAACATCAAAGTTTGGGGGCTCCAGGGCCTCTTCTCGTTGGCAAGAGAGGTCGCTTCTGACATAAAGACAGATTCCAAAGTTACGCCTAAATCGGGAATAGAAATCGTACCCAGGATAAAGATAGTTTACTGTGCTGGTCGATGAACTGACCTTAGTTTCACAGAGAGCGAGTACATGAGGTTTATTTGATTGCAGGTGTTGGTGCACTGAATTTATGTTCGAATTTAAACCTCGTATGTTGCAAAAATCCATTTTGAAATTCTGTTTTGAAATTCTGTTGTTGTTGTCTCGTAGAGAGCGTTTACTGCATATATTAGTTCTTTGTCAATGCCTATTTCTTTCATTGCGTTCCATAATCTTTGTCTTGGTACTGAGTCATAGGCCTTTCTTATGTCTATGAAGGCTAGATGAACTTCTCATGAAAATATGCAAATGCATATAATCCGGTCTCTAATTCTCACCGACTATACTGAGAAGGGAAAATATATATATAAAAAGTTTTTAGTGCGTTTGAAGACAGAAATCGCAAAGAAACGGCCCCAAATGAATAAGTAAAAAGTGGTCTTTCATCAAGACAATGCACGGTGCATTGTCACAAGTCAATGGTTACGATGGAAAAATTGCATGAATTGAAGTTCGGCTTGCTTCCTCTTCCACCGTATTCTCGAGATTTGGCCTCCAGCGACCATTATTTATTCGCACACCTCAAAAAAATACTCGCGGGAAAGAGATTTGGTTCCAGTGAAGAAGTTATCGCCGAAACTGAGGCCTATTTTGAAGGCAAAGACAAATCCTTCTACATTAAAGGTATAGAAATATTAGAAAAGCGTTGGACTGATTGTATCGCTCTTGAAGGAGACTATATTGATGAGTAAAGTCGCATTTTGCAAAAAAAAAGTTTCAGCCTAAGTTTTATGTAACCCCTTAAGATATGAGAAAAAAAACCGCTTATTTTGTAAAATAGAAAAACAGAACGTGCATACATCATTAAACTAATTTTCAGCACGAAAGGTTTTAAACTGATGGAAAATCGATACAAATGTCATTAGTAATTTTAAATCGCCTTCTGTTTGTGAGAAGGGTAGTTGTGAATTATCCAGATTTTGATTAAATAATGCAGAGAGTTCATTGGAAACTATTTGCCAATTTTCAATAACACAAGATCAATTTACTAATACCACCAAGAAAATTGTAAATAATTTTTTGTAAAAGTGTTGGGGAGCTGACAAGTAAAAATTACATTTTCGAAAAGTGTTATTGGGTGTTTGAAATCAAAGGGTAAACAAGCTCTTGAATAATAACGGAGATACGCCCTTTTGAAATTGTTTAAAATTTTAAATACTGTCCTGAAAAAATTGTTGATGGGTCATTAAATTCTCAGATTCTCGATACTGTTTATATTTCATTCTTGAATATAAATTCCTAACAGTGACACCAGTCGGGATTGTTACGGACGGAGACAAAATATTAATAGAAGGTCCTAAGGACTACGGATCAATATTACTTCTGTTACTAGAATGTGACAATGATCTTACTGACCAGTATCGAGTTTTCCAGTCATTGTGAAAACTTCTTTGGAATTCACTGTTTCAATTGATGTATCCTTGCTAATAACTCTGTCATTCTATATTCGCTCCAGGAGCGGCCATTTTGAAACCGATTGAGGCTAAAGTTCTTTGTTAATGTTATTCATTGTTATGTTCATTTTTTTTTGTTCTTTTTTGGCCGCACTCATATATATATATATATATATATATATATATATATATATATATATATATATATATATATATAGCAGTATTATGTTCTTGGGGTAAGCGGTCTTTGGAAAAGAACTAACAACTTTTTGACACCTTTTTAGCTATGCCAAGCTTTCGAAAATATTTCATTTTCTTCATCAGGGCTACAATTATAGTAGATTATCCGTATTTTTGAGATTAAAAGTAAAGAACAACCCTATTTTATATGTAACATTAAAGTACTTACTGCTAAGTGGTTTGTTCAAAAATTGTTCTTTGTGGGGGCACTTTGTTACACTTATTCATCAGAAAAAACATGAGAAAAACTCGACATACTCATCTCTGGGAAATATAATAAACTTTTACTTCGTTTTGTTAGTATGGTACGAAGAATTGTGTGGTTGTAAAGTGATTTTAATTTATAAAGGATTTTTTTGTTATGTTTTCTTGTCATTTTGCTAAGGGCAGTGTGTTTCTATCTCTTAATTAGGTTGTGGTTAATTTATATTTAAAGTAGAATGACGTTGACATTTTGTTTGATCGTTTTAAAGTTGAAAAGTTAGTGAAAATCAGTGGAATTATTATCAAAGAGATATGTCAGATATGTTGTAAGAGTTTTCATTTTGACTGCCTATTTCTAATAGATTGGAGAAAATTAAACTCAGATCTTCAATGTCAGTTTTTTTATTGATCGAGTTCAGTTCAAGGTGGATTTCCACCCTTTCCCTAAAGATTCTCCTACCGAGATTTCTCTCTTTACATAGGATTTCGGCAAAATTAAATTCATGTGAAAATTGGCTACTATGCTGGGCAAGCGCACAAGAGTTTTTCTTTAATCTGCAATCACTTTTGTGGGAAGTGATTCTGTCTTTTAGGACTCTAGATGTTTGTCCTATATATATTTTTTCACATTGAGAGCAAGGGATGCTGTAAACTACTTCTGAAACTTTTGTGATTTCATCTTTGTCTTTTAGACAAGTGAAAATATTGTTGATAGTTTTTTTGTGTTTAAAAGCAATTTTTAAATTAGGTAATTTGTTGAAAAGTTTAGTTGTTTTGGTGGAAATTTCTTTTATGTATGGAAATGAAAAATAACCTTTGATTCGGTTTTCAGACAGGAAAGCACTAATATCCGGTGTAAGATTGTTGTTTTGTTGTACGGGGGGTGTGGTTGAGTTAAATAATAATTTATTTATTAATTGGATCGGATAGGAGTTGGTGCGCAGAGTGTCTCGTAGTTTATTTAGATTTTTAAGTCTGAGGGATGGATGAGAAATCCTCTCTATTCTTGACTTCAAGCCCAATATTATGAGCTTGAAGTCATACCACTAAAATCAAAATAAACATGATATTGGGCTTGAAGTCAAGAATAAAGAGGATTTCTCATCCATACCTCAGACTTAAAAATCTAAAGAAGACTCTAAATAAACTACGAGACACTCTGCGCACCAACTCCTATCCAATCCAATTAATAACTAAATTATTATTTAACTCAACCACACCCCCCGTACAACAAACAACAATCTTACACCGGATATTAGGCCTTTTAAGATAAACTCCATAAAAAAAGTCTAGAGGGATCATGTCCGGAGACCTTGGGGGCAAGTAAACTGCACGTACCTTCCTATTACTCTACTGTTAAAAATGTGGAGGAGATAATCTCGGAACATTTCTCGTACTGTGACATGATGCACCATCATGTTAGTACCATATACGTTGTCTTTCAATTATTGGTAGGCGATTAAGAAACTCATTATTTAAAAATTCTAGGTAACGTTCATCATTCATATTATTTTGAAAAAAAGAATGATCCAACATTCTATCTTCAAATATTCCACACCATACATTGGTTTTAAACGAGTACTGATCTCGAGTTTTGATATTGAAGTTAGGATTACCATCGCTCCACCAGCGATAGTTTTGAGAACTTACTGTCCCATTAGACGTAAATGTCGCTTCGTCAGAGAAAAGTATTTGTCGTACCATAAACCTGTTATCTTCCCACTCTGTATGGGTAAATTGGGGTTTGTATGGTTTAATTTAATATTTGATCTTAAAATTCTCGCAATTGTAAATTTACTCACATTCAATAAAGCTGATGTTTCCGAAAGTGAATCTTTTGGCTTTTCTACTACCGACAGCATTACTTGATTTTAATTATCTTCACTTGATTTTAGTTATCTTCATTTGAAACTCATGCCCGCTGTTTCTTTTTAAATTTATTTTCAACACTTCCATAAATCTTGAATTTATTTTAATGATATCCTACAATTGTGAAGTGTACAGTTTAATCAGGGTGTCTATTAAAGATTTCTGCTGCTTCTCTAAAAGTTTTATAATTATCTTCAATTATGGGAACAATTTCAATTTTATCTTCAACACTTAATATTACTGGTATTTCTAATTATTGCAAATACAGAGTGACGTTAGCTTTGAAGTTGTTAGGTATTTCCAAAGATATGTTCATTTATTTTCAGCCTAAACTTTGTAGTGATTGCGTTTTCTTTTATTCCATAAATAATCCAACAATTACTGACGTGTTTACTGGAGTTTTTTTGAATTTTAACTAGGAAGACCACAAATCTAAACGTGAACACAATTTTTTACTTCCTATTAAGAATTTCAATTAATATTTTGCTCTGTATTTAAATTTTAAACACACTTTACTCTTCATTATAAACCATTATTTTTTATTTTCCCTATTTACCATCAAATATTTTAAACTTTTTTTGCTTGATTATGGATTTCCATGTGATACAGAACTTTTTATTAAGAATAAATTTTTTTGTGGTATGTAAGATAAACTTTTTCTCCATTTGTATAAAACTTTTTGGGATACACTATATATATATATATATATATATATATATATATATATATATATATATATATATATATATATATATATATATATATATATATATATATATATATATATATATATATATATATATATATATATATATATATATATATATATATATATATATATATATATATATATATATATATATATATATATATATAGTAGATCCCCGATTAACCGAGTCGCGATTATCCTAGCTTCGGATTAACCGAGCCAATCTAAGATAAGAACCTGATTATCCGAGGTACGCGCGTCTATGCTGCGTATTAACCGAGCTTCTAAAATGTGTATGTACATATTTCCATTTAAAATCGTCGGGGCCTTCGGAGAATCCCCCTGGCCCGTGTGAGGGGTTCCCCTTTTTATGTTTTTGGACTCTTTCAGCATGTAAATTTGCGTGAATGCAGTGCGTTATAGCGTTTAGTACGGAGAAGTACGAGTATACTCACATAATTTATTTGGTTGGAGTTCTGGTACTTAAGGGTAATTAATACGAACTGCTTTGTTTGAATTTTTGTTTGTCGTATTATAATGGAGCAAAACAAGCGTAAAAGAATCGTCGTTCCTATTGAAGAAAAATTAAAAGCCATCACCAGTAGAGATAATTAAAGTTGTTGCACGAGATTATGGAGTAGATGAGATAACAGTTGGAGATTGGAAAAGAAACCGCACAAAAATAGAAGAGTGGTGTATAAATCAAGCCTCCTCGTCCTCAGGAAGAAAATCAATGAAAACCGGCGACTATGAAAAGGTTAACGAATCTCTATTCATGTGGTTTAACCAACAGAGATCAAAGCAATAATGATTAGTAGGCAATTCCCAGAGATTAGATCAGTTTACCGCCAGTTCTGGATGGCTTGACCGCTGAAAAAAACGGTATGGTGTACGACAACTGACTGTATGTGGTGAAAAACTTTCTGCTGATGTGTCATCAATTGAGAAGTTCAAGCAGAACTTTAAAAAGCAAATCGAAGATTATGGATACACATGTGATCAAATTTACAACTGTGACGAAACTGGTCTGAATTATAAAATGCTTCCATCAAAAACATTGGCATCTCGACAGGAAAAATCAGCTCCTGGGCACAAACGAAGTAAGGAAAGATTAACTATAATGGTATGTTCTAATGCATCTGGTAAGCACAAAATCCCACTGATGGTGATTGGCAAGTCTGCAGGTCCAAGAGCTTTAAAAGACATCTCACCCAAAGCCCTACCAGTCTATTACAAAAGTCAGAAGAGCGCATGGATGGATGCGACCTTATTTACTAACTGGTTTGAAGAAGAGTTCGTGCCATCTGTGACTAAATTTTTGAACAGAAACCGTCTTCCTATTAAAGCAATTTTGTTAATGGATAATGCCCCCTCTCACCCTAGAGAAGGACTTCATGTGGGCGAAATTGTTGTAAAATTTTTTCCTCCAAATATAAACAGCAGAATGCAACCGATGGATCAAGGCATCCTCGACAACATTAAAAAAAAATTATAGGCGTTTATATCTCGAACATCTGTTAGAATACACACAAAAGGAGGATATTATCAATGGGATGAAAAAGGTTACACTGAAAAATGTTATTTACTGGGTAAGTCAAGCTTGGGATTCTGTGCGTACTACCACTATTCAAAAATCTTGGTCAAAAGTTATTGATTTTGAGGACTATAATGACAGTGAAGATGATACTCCATTAAATGAATTAGCTTTGAAATTGAAAAGCCATGGAGAAATGTCCTGTTCAAATTTTGACAGCGAGATAGAAGAAAAAGAAACAATGCAAATGCAAAAATTAAAAGGTTGCGAAAATGTGACAAGAGAAGATGTTGTCGAATGGATTACAGCAGATGATTTAGAAGAAGAAATGAGTATTGAAGAAATAACGAATGCCTTTCAGAAAACCGAAAAATCAAATGACGATGACGATGACGAAGCGGCGGTGGATGAACAGTCTCCCACTAAGATCTCTCATCAAGAAGGTTTTGCTTCTTTGGAAAAAGATAGATATATCCATCTGTTGATTAGTGTTGTGTTAACGTGATAATCGCAGACGTTCCGCCAAAGTCTCGTTCGTTGAACGGTAAGCTGATCAGTTTACCGATCTACTGATTACTGACCAGTAAGCATCGATAATACCAAATGGAATGCCCAGAAAACACATAATACACAGAAATATTATATTTGCATATATTTTTGCTTTTCTAAACTCATGTTAACTGATATCGTACGGAAATATTTATTTTCCAAACGAATTATAATACTTCTAACTTCTATTACTACTATTTTAAAAGGAGCTATCGATAATATCTTTGAACGCCATAAAAAGAACCACATAATATATTTCTCTTGACACGTTACGACAAATACTGCTAATAATGAGCTATGAAGAATGAATTACTTTAAATTTCAAATAATTTTGAATATACTCGATTGTTTTCGACAGAATGGTGAAGGTGAAATTAATTATTTTCGTAACTGGAATTAAAATCTGTGAAGGTAATTAATTTGTAGAAGCAGGGTTTTTATTTGTAGATTTCTTAGTGTGTAAACGACACAGATAAGTATATTATATCCTTACAACTATTTCCATGTCTAGAAAAGTTGACATGTACCCTTCTGCATTATATTGTGGGAATATAACTGGCTTTTACATATATAATCGTTAAATAATACACAATTTGTTTTGAAACCTCGTAGAATGTATTCCCTTTAGCGGAAAAATATCGGCTCTTACGTACACACACTCCAAAATCAAATAACGCTTTTCCATACCGCCAATTTCCAGTTATATTTACCGTCGTTAATTATTTGAACAAGGGGTATCGGAAATCTCATGGGATGATGGGGTTGAAAACAAATATATTGGCTGTAAATAAAATACCAGTGGAAAGTTTTTCCAACTGTAAATCATATCATTATAAATTTAGATTATGACAGTGACACCGAACTAGATGTAAATATATGTTAGGTTGCATTTTGTGTTTCTTATATGAAGCATTCCAAATATATTAATTCAAGCTACTTTCTATTTTTACCTTTGTACTTAATTAAATATTTCTATACCTGTTAAATTTGAAACCCCTAACCATATTAAGTCCGATCCTGTGTTATTATTCTCCTATAATAATATATACGAAGCCCCGTTGCCAGATATGTATGTATTTAAAACTTCTTTGAAAATATTTCGATTAGGCAACCTTGGACTATCTTGCAGACAATAGGCGTGATGACTAATTTTGAAAAACTATTCCACGATGTTCTTACGGAACTTCTATTTCCAAAAAAATACATATTTCTGGAGAAATTACAGGTTTCCTAGCATATTTTTTTTTTTAAGTAATTTTGAATTTCATGCCAAAACGCTCGCAGATGTCATGGCCTCTGCTCGTGACGTCACGCCTTTGGAAACTCCAAGTCAACAACAGTGAAGTATACAGTGTCTATACAATAATTTTGTTATTTTGTGTGTTTAAAATAAATTCTAAAGTGCATGAGTGGTGTGCGATCCCTCAGTGTAAAAATACATCGATAAAAAACTCCTAATAAGTTATTTGTTTACGTTCCAAACAAGAAAACAATAAGAAATAAGTGGCTAACTCTTGCACGGCGAGACCCAGCAGTTATTTCTCCAAATTCTTCAATTTATTTTGATGTAAGTTTTAACTTAATATTTTATTATTATAAATGAGGTGTGTCGTAATAATATTGTTTGAGAAATTGTTAATTATCTAAATAATACCTTTAGATAGTCACATCACTATTGATGTTACAATGTACTTTGGTACAGCAATGGATACACATTAGCTTTCCATAATGACACTAAAACTTTTAGAAAATCAGACACATATTTCTCATCAAATGTTAGACATATAATTTCTATATTCTTGTTTGTGCTGTAGTTACAATCGGCAACACAAAAGTAACCCTTGTGAAGTCCAGTCAAATACATCTGTATCTGCATCTGCGCATTATATTTCTGTGTAAGTTTATCATTTTTAACATAATTTTGATAGGTCTTCGCACTCATGGGACACTTGATTTCAACAATGGCATCTTCACATATCCTATCGGGGGATCCTGGTAGCATTGGGTAGTTTTTATTCAGCATCAGACCACACTTCTTAATTTTTTTGTTCAATTTAATACTAGCAGTTTTCCGCACTTCATCTTCTAATATTCTACCACGTTTCATAGCTGGTGTATCTGGAATTTTTCTCCCATAATTAATGATATAAGTATTCCATCATTCCATCAACGACTAAATTCAAATGCTCGGAATGCTGTGATTCTGCTATACCTCAATTCATACCAAAGACTACTTTGGTGCTGTTCTCGGGTCTCTTTTTCAGTTTTAAAGATATGTGCATCAGTCAGAACGAGCTTCTCCAAAAATGTGTCATATATACCCTTTTTGTATCATCATAAATATAACTCGGTTGATATTTCATTATTTCACAGTTGTTAAGTTTTCTTTTTGTTCCCATTTCCAGAAACTTTTCAAGAACTCTACTATTTGATGGCTAACTAGGCTTTACCATCTGATAATTGCTTTGCCGTTATGTATTTTAGGCTAATGACAACCCTAGATAGTTTGGATTTCATCCAGTAATATTCCACTGAAATACGGACGGGTCTTCACTCCTGCGATGGACCCACATGAGGAATGCTATGGCGTGCTTGCAGCCCCCTTGAGAGGCTACACAGTCATGGCATTGCACGGAAATAACTGCTTCTTCTTCTTCATTGACTATTAACGTAACTGTATATAACTTTGCATGGACCTTATGTTCTGGTCAAATTTTACATTTCACTATGCACATTTTTTCATCACGTTTAAGCTGTACATAGCTTACAGCGTCATCGCCATACGATGAGCATGAGGACCTAAAATAAATAAAATTAATTAGTATGTACTTATCATACGACATATCAACATTTTCATAACAGTCATAACCTAACCTAAAAGTAATAAAATCATGACGTAAAAATAAAGTGCAGTTTTTATGGATTTTTGAGTTTTAAATTGTAGTTTTAATACAGATTACTTATATACTTACATAGAAGTTTTGATATTTCTAAATTCTGCTGGGCAAAAGTGTTTGTTTGACGTAAGAAATTCTTCAAGCGTCAAGAAATTAATTCTAGGTAAATTAGAGCTATTTGCCTTGATAAATCCGTCTTCCATCGCCAAAGTTTCTTGGTTTTAGTTTTTGTAACACAAAAAATAGGCAACTCGATAGTTTAAAACCACAAATTCATCGATAAACGGTGCAGAGATTATAGTTAACACAAGAGAAGTTCGACCGAAATAATGTTTACCTAGGCGTGACGTCATTCATTCTGATTGGTGTTCCACATAACATGGCGGATTGCTGTATTTTGCATTTTTATTTTAACAAAAATAATGTTAATCCCACTTTTAATATAAAGATAAGAATATTTTTTAGAAACCTTTTAATCTATTTCATTATTTAAAGTCATAATTTCGGTCATTCATTGTTACTGACATCGCGCCTATTAGTCAAACGGTATATATCCGAATGAACTTTAGAAGATCGGCTAAAACTACGATGAGACACACGCTCCGAAGGTTCCATACCAATATGAAATTTGTGTTGCACAACTTAGAGCTTTTTATAGCTTGAGCTTTCCGTGCTTTATATCCCTAGTTATGTAATAAAACATGCAACTTGAAATAAAACGGTGAGCATATCTCGTTTTATTTCTTAAAAGATCTTTTGACTGTCTCAACTATTGTTTTTGTGTATTTTAGGAATATAATATTTAATTGGTTATACTCCTACTTGGGCAATAGGAAAATATATGTGAATATTGTTAATAGTTTATCTGCAGGACAATTTGGGAGTCCCGAGGGGCTACAGTAATTTATTAGTTATGCCAATGACCTATCATATCATTTATCAGCGGCAAAATTAAATCAATTTGCTGATGACACTTTTGTTGTAGACACAGCGTGAAGCCTTGGGAACTGAAGGATAGCGTTGACAAAGTATTTACTGAATTTAGATTAGGGTCTGACACAAAAACCTAATTCTAAATCAAAGTAAAACGGTCCTTTTAGTTTTTTTATAATATAAGTAGAAAGAAGCTTAAAATATCACTTTCAGAACAACAAGCAAAGTAAATTATGTAATAAGACAACTAAAATCAATGTGATGCCTGACTATATAGTTCCCAACCTTTTTCAATCGCGACTTTTTAGATTTTTTTAAAAATGTTCGCGACTCCCCTTTCCCATCCGCCATATTGGATCAATAAAACAAAAAAAAGAAAGGGTTTGAAAAAATATATTTTAGGACTTAACAGTGTCATTTTTTATAAAGTATTAATTATTAAGTATTAAGGTAGTTCACTGGTAAATCCCCTTTTCTTAAGAATTTGGTGAAATTGAAATGTGATGTTAATCTAAATGTTTTTCATTTTATTAAAAAAAAATGTCCGATTGTGAAGCGAGATATTCAAGTGCACATACATAATTAACATGCAATAGGCCAATGAAGTATAAAAAGGCATAATTTCGGTATATCTTAAGAACTTTTCTTACGAATTTTTTTAAAAAACTAATTTTTTTTTGTCGATTTGTTAAAAAGATGTAAATATTTAAAGTTGTTTTGTTTAAAAGAATAACCGCGTAGTGAAGGATAAATAATCACAATTTGACATCGCTGTATGTCGTCATATTTACGCGCCAACATTCAAACAGCATTTAAGGTGATTAACTTTTAAACAAAAATTCATTTGTAGGTTAAATAATTTATTGAATAAACACAATATATTTATCAGTATCAGTATCTTGATATTTATCATTTTTTTCTTTAGTGTTGAAAAGATTTATATTTAACAAAAGTATGTTTGTAGGTTCAATAATTTTTCAATATTTTAAGTTAATATTATGTTTATTTATCAACACTGTTACATATTAATTGATAACGATATTAAATATATATTAAAAAAACAGTTTTATAAATCTTCTCCGTAAAACTAAATAAATAATTAATTATACTAATGAGAAATAAAGTATTATAAACTATTTGTAAAGTAATTAATTATTTTATTTAATACTCGCATATCTTTGGTTACACGTGATTTGCCATTGTCTTTTCGACTAGATAATAATTGCACTGTTCCTGTAGAACCCAATTTATCGTAAGAACTTTTTAGATCTCCAAGGTTATGCATTCAGATGCAATTTTTTTAATCATAAAATGTAAAATAACTCTTTTTAAAGGCATTAAAAATGGTAATATTAGTTTTTTCATGACGCACCCTTTATACAATACGTAATTTGTAATTACGACCTAAACGTTTCTCATGTGTTATCTTTTCTAATGAAAGGAGTTTTTCTACACAGACAACACTTAATTTTTTCCTAACGCATCTAACTCAACGATCTGTCGACCACTACACAGGTTAGACTCTTCAGTTTTTATTTTTTTCGCGTCATTCATTGCCGATATACTTTTTTTTTGCGATTATTGATGAGATTTTCCTTTGCAAATGTACCTTTATGTCGCAATTGATTATAATCAAAAGGCATTTTTTATTTAATTATATATTTTTTTTATTTTAAATAAAAGTAATACGGTCTAAACAGTAAAAATACATAAAGTATAATAAATAACCAATATAAACGTAATTCTATAGAGCATTCGGTATACGCATTGGCAGCGTTGCCACATTTATTTTAATTAAAAGTGTGTGTTTGCATATGAAAATAAAATACTCTGCCATTGAGTATTTTAAACTTTTTGTATTATTATCGGACTATACTTTTGGCTCCGATTGTCACAAGTGAACTATGTTTATGATTAATGGATGATTGAGTTTGCATCTGCTTAACAAGTGTTATAATTCTTGGTTGAGTTTCTGTCAAGGCCAATCTCATGTCATCTTGAACATCCAGCTTATTCCTGGCTTTTGTCTTGATCTGCAGGAGAGTTGAAAATCCAGTTTTGCAGAGGTAAGTAGAAGCAAATGGCACTAATATTTGAAAAGAAAGCATGGAAACTTTAGGATACGAATGACGCATAGCACACCAAAATTGAGGAGAGAGATTTTTCCTGAAATAAATCACGCGCTGAGGAGTCATTTCGTACTTCATCGAGAATGTCGGTAACATCCAAAGATACATGAAATGGGTTTCGTACTAATGCAGCTTCCTGTTCAGAGAACTCCGGGAAATAACGTTGTATTTCAGATTCAAGGGCTTAAAGGTGGTTATTAATTTCCTCTCTTAGATTATCTACAATTCTCGTCTCCGATTCTTCAGTTTTTGTTCAAAGGTTCAAACATGGTAAAGTTTCCAAGATTTACTTATTATCTCTGAAGTGAATAATGTGCGTTTCCTTACCCTTCAGTTTTAAATTTAGCTTGTTTAGCTGATAAATAAGCTACTCTTTGGGATCCAGGTCTCATCATTAAAGTGTGTCATAAACTCATGTTTTTCTTTCATTTTTAAGAACTGTTTTATTTCGTTTTTCAATTCAAAGACTTAGCCAACAACATTTCATTTTGATAACCAACGAACAGCAATGTAGAAAAGAAGAACTTCGTGATCACAGTTTATGTTTTTGCATAGTTCCTTGAACAGACAAGTATTCTCAGCTCGGCGGAACGTCAAGCTGTCCGTTTCGAAACTTCTCTCTTTTACGCGTTTCTTCGAGAGGTAGCGGAGTGTCGCGATCGCTGCGGACTACCCGGCTTGTTTTCCCCAGCCGGATTTCGCCAGCCATAAGGAGAGGTGCGTGCGCCGGCCGTCCACTGATTACGTCACTTATCTCGGGTGTGGCCAAGCATAAATAAATTATTAACATTTTAACACCTACCTTTAAATTTTAAAGTTTAATTTTGATTTTTAAAATTGATAACCGGCGACCCCCCAAAAAAGCCAAGGCGACCTCATTGTGGGTCGCGACTCACCGGTTGGGAACCAACGATCTATGGGTACTTATCCTTGTTTACCATTAAATCAGTTGTACGATGATAAAATAAATATAAAACGGATCATTTTTACGTTGCGTAGAATGAAGCGAGAGGGGCTAGGCTTTTGAACATTGTAGGCGGAGATGCCTGAAGAAGATTTTCCCCATACATAACCTCACACTATTGCTTTTTTAATAAGCAATTGATTATTATTAAGTTCCTCCCGTCACAAATTCAAGGTAACCTAGGCGTGCCGTATATCAATCACCAAATTAGACGACCCTTGTTATGCTCTATTTCAGAGCAGCAAAAATTTTACAAGTATATCTCAAAATACATATTAGGTTGTCGAAAAAGTATATTGAGCCTTTTTTCGTTAAATAGCTTTAGTGTCACATATCTCAGGTAATATAAATCACCTCGGTTGACATTTGGCAGTAGTAGACGTGCAAAAACTTTTGGAATTCGTTTATTTGGACTTAATTTAGAGCAATTTTATTTCGATAAAGACACAAATGCTGCGCAGACATATGAAGAAATTTGTGCTGTTTATGGTTAAGATACGTTACCAATAGCAACAGCCAAAAGGCGGTTCTGTCGCTTTCGTTTTGGAAATTTTCATGTCAAAGATACTCCTCGCACTGGTCGACCAATATTAGAAAAAGTAGATAGAATTTTGGCAAAAATTGAGCAAGACTTGCATGTAGGTAACCATGATATCACCAAGAAACTAAATACCATCACTAAATCGCATTTGGAGAAAGCTCGTTACAAAAATAAGGTCGATATTTGGATGCCACATGATTTGATGCTAAAGAATTTACTCGCTCGACTTTCCATCTGCGAATCTCTACAGAAATCGAAAGAAATCGAGCCATTTCTGAGGCGGTTGATTACGGGCGATGAAAAGTTGATCACGTACTACGATAATGTGCGAAAAAGATCGTGGTCGAAAAAGGATGAACAGTACACAGTACTAATAGCGATGGCAGGACATCTAGCAAGAATGGCAAAAACAAGATGGACAAGAATAACAATGGAATGGGGAGAAAAAAATCCAGAATGGCCCCCTACTAAGACGGTATGATGTCACTAGAAAAAGGGGGATGGACGACTCTAGCACAGGATAGAAACAGATGCAGAGAAACTGACACGTCACTCATAGACGAGAAACGCTGAATAAAGAGAAAGAGAGAATGAGAGGAAGGGAAAGATATTATGGAAAAGTTATAATATAACGAAAAACCTGGAATTTGCAAATTTGTAATAAAAATTCAGAGCCTGTCCTGTCACAGACAATCTATCTTACCTGACAACCTCCGTTTTATTTCGGTTTAAAAAATAAATTAAAAGTAAATAAATGCAACCCCCTCGTTAAATGTTTGAATTTAAAGCGAGATGTCTGAATTTCATTTGCAAACTTTGCTTTTTCTTTTTTATTTAAGATTTTTTTCCATACGCTCGATTTTATGCTTTTAAAGAATTTCTTTCTTTCAATTAAACGACTTAGATTAAATTATATCCAATTTGGATAAGGTTATTAAATTATTCGCATTTGTTATGAGAGGGTGGAGATGTTCTTTAATATTGATAGTTAAAAAGAATTATTAAAATTCCAGGAGACGACTTAGTAATACAATATTAAATTCTGTAAAAATTCATACGGAAAAATATTAATTTAAGCAAGTAGTGTGTAAATTACTCGTACTTGTTTAAAGGATGGTACCGGATCTCGTTTTTAAAGTATGTACCAGGTGTACAAGTATGAAATGCGGATTTCAGACAACAGATGGTGCACCAATGCAGTTTGTGCTATAAAGATTCGCGACACGTTGGAAGCACTCAGCTGGGAAGTTCTACCCCATACGGCTTACTCACCAGACTTGGCTCCTTCCGATTACCACTTGTTTGCATCGATGGGTCACGCACTTGCTGAGCAGCGCTTTGGCCCTTACGAAGATGTGAAAAAATGGCTCGTTGAATGGTTCGCAGCAAAAGGGGAAGATTTTTACTGGCGTGGTATTCACAAATTGCCCGAAAGATGGGAAAAATGTATAACAAGCGATGGAGCTTACTTTAAATAAAGCACTTTTTATCATTCTTCCGAATTTAACATGTTTTTTTAGAAAAAAAAATGCGCTATCTGCTATAATTTCATAGAGAACACTTCTTCAAACTTGAGGAAACACATTAGATAATGATGAAATCGTAAAGCGTCTATTTTCTCGAACTTTTTCATCAACTTTCTTTCCACCAGGTCATCATTAATGATGGACGGTGGTCCACTTCGTTCCTTACCGTCGTGTGCACGTTTGTAAGGCCATCTTTAAATGTTTTAACCCATTTTTTTACCATTTCATCGCTCATAGCGTTTTCGTCATACACTTTCTAATCTGCCAATGAATTTAATTTAAGAAACGAATTACAGCGCATATTTCACAATCCGCGGGATTTTCAATGGTCTGAGGCATTTTTAAACACTTAAACTCGGGTGAACGCTTCCGTAATGGCTGTGGTTAGGCAATAGATGAATGTACTCAGCGCTCATGTACTTACTTAAAGAACCATGGTGCGTCCGTACCACCCAGGTTCAAGACCTTTAAATGCATCCGGGAATTTATGAGCAACACTCAGCTCAAATTCCTGGATAAAGCCAATCACCACCCAGTCAAAAACGCCTATGGGCCTCCACCCAACGCCAGACCTCACTGCGTAAGACCCTCCTACCCCTTATCACAGGATTAGCTTTAAATAAACCTTAAGTTAATACTCATGAAATATCTTAAGTTCTAATATCACTACATTTTTATAAAACCCATTACCTAGGCTAAGTTATTGACAGTCTGTCAAGTAAGAACGGGACCGCTCTTACTCTTGAAAAAATGTGCCATCAATATATTCTTTGGTATGCTAACAACGGCTGAATTACCGTAAGTTGTCCAATCGCCTCCTGCATCAATAATCGCCTGGCATCTTCGAGGCATGATGTCGACGAGATTTACTGCATAGTTTTCAAAAATTGCGGTTCCTCGTACCCAAACCAAACTTCTGATACTCTTCCCATTTGTATTCGAAGGTTTACCTGTTTTGGCACTGAAGTCGCTGCTTATTATGATATATGTATCTTGTTTTATGGTGTAGCAATACTTTGTTTATATCTTTGTAGAATTGATCACTCTCTTCTTCCTCTCTGCCTGATGTCAGTGCATATACCTGAATGATTGCATCTTCTGTTCATCTGTATGTCTACTGAAATCACTCTTTCCGATATGGTTTTGAACTGAACAACATTTTCTGCTATTCTTTTATGTATTAGTAAACCGGCTCTTTCAATTTTCTTACTTTCATTGCCCATATAGAAAAATTTATGGCCACTTTTTAGGGTGATACAAAACTCTCTTGTTCTTCTTACTACTGGTAAACTTAACACTTACACCAAACATTTTCAATGGAGTTAGCGTCCGGCGATTGTGAGTAGCTCATCGTGCGCCCAAGCGAGCCGTTTCGCGACGTGATTCTCGCCCAGCAAAGGTTTCTTTAACGTGCTTTGGAATTTTACAGCATGAGCACGAAGATGTCGTCGAATGGTGTCATGGGACACATTCAAACCCAATTTTCTTAATTATAATAAAGACACGATTCGTTTTTCGACTTTCGGAGTGACTTTGTCTACCGAGCCCCACGTTTTGGCAAGTCGTCGACATTTTTCGTCTAGTTAAAATGATTCACACTTCTTCACAAACAAAATCGACTTTTTAATATATTTAGCGGCCGGGGAATGTGTCATTTTAAGCCCCTTTGGATGGGAACAAAGAAAAACTGCTTGGAACCGACCCGAAAACAAGTATCATTTTGGATTTTACGAGATTTTGACGAAAGTTCGGAATCGACTGATACTTTTACTAAAATGCGTTGTAGACAAAGGTTCCCTCTGCCGATTCTTTGTTGAATCGCTAGAATAGCACCTATCAAAAATGAATTATCGCGGATACGTTCTTACTTGACAGACTGTAGGTTGCTGCCACAAATGTATCTTCTTCTTATAGTGCCATCTTCACCACTGAAGTTGGGCTGTAATCACGGAGAATTCTTCCCTCTCCTGGGCAATTCTTAATAAAATATAGGTATCCAGACCTGTCCAATCTCGTATATTTTTCAGCCAAGAACATTTTCGACGCCCCCACCTCGTTTCCCTTCATTTTTCCCTTCCATTAACAACCGGAGCAGTGAGTAACGTGGACTCCTATAAATATGTCCCAAGTAATGAGTTTTTTGTCATTTAATAAATGACAATAGTTCTTTTTCTCTACCCATTTGACGAAGTACATCTTCATTAGTGACACGGTCTGTCAAAGACATCTTCAATATTCTGCGGATGACCCATAATTCGAAAGACTCCAAACGATTCATTTATCGTACTCCCAAGGTCCAGGCCTCAAATCCATATAAAAGCACTGGATATATATAGACCTTTACAAAACGATAACGAGTATCCAAAGAAAGG
Organism: Pachyrhynchus sulphureomaculatus; assembly: GCA_019049505.1. Taxonomy (NCBI): domain Eukaryota; kingdom Metazoa; phylum Arthropoda; class Insecta; order Coleoptera; family Curculionidae; genus Pachyrhynchus; species Pachyrhynchus sulphureomaculatus. The sequence goes on along the minus strand of CM032451.1, from coordinate 43,902,049 downwards.
GTTGAGTCTGTGAGGAGGTGTCTCATTTTGAGAAAAGCCGCTCTAGCCATTTCAGTGCGAACTCGTACCTCAACTTCAGGATTCAAATCATTATTTACCCACCACCCTAGGTATTTAAATTTGTTTACTTGTTCTACCAATTGATCGTAAACACGAATATCTGTTTGCAACCCGGGTATTCTTCAAATGACCATTACTTTCGTTTTATTAACGTTTACTTTCATGCCTAAAACACCGCCTTCCCTAGATATATTGTTCATAAGACGCTGAAGTCCATCCGTTGTATCCCCTATAATAACGGTATCGTCAGCGTACCTTAGGTTGTTAATGATTTTGCCATTAACTTTGATACCATCTGTAGCATTTTCTAAGACCTTCTGGAATATGTATATACGTATAATCATGATTAATTCACCACATTGTATAATAGTTATAGGTTTAACCTCTCTAATTGTCAATAAAAGACTCTAGATTCTAGAACCGAGGCGTAGTAGAGATTAATAACCAATATTATCCATTGTGAATACAACTTGTTACTACTCATCATTTATAATAATCCACCTATTACATTTTCTACTAAAGGGTCAGTTTCTTTTTGGACAGAGGGTGTAAATTACTACTGTGATGTTACTTTAGGCGACTCGGAGAAAAAACATACTTCAATTTTATTTTTCAAAACTTTTTCAAATAAGCCGCAGAATAAAAACAGGTCGGCGTCCTTGTGTGTGATGCAACTCCGACAAATAATAAGGTTGGGGCCGGAGCGGCATTCTTAAGGGCCCTTGAAAAAAAATCGCTTAAATGAGAACAGGGTTAATGGCTACTAAAGATGAGACATTCTGCGTAGTAAATTTTTTATAATTCGAGTTGAAAAACCTCTTACAATTCGCGGGTTAATCAAACTTAGTGTGACGTTTTTAAAGGTAGCGTATACGATAAAACATATTTTTATTCCGTACGAAACACTTATAAGATCACTTCGGTGTCTGTGTCTGTCACACCCGATTTTCTCCGAAACTATTTGATATAGAAAGTTGAAATTTGGTACTAATATAGGAATTGATGGCCTCATCAGAGCCGTGTAGTTTTGAAAGTTAAATTTTGACTTAAGGGGTTAGTTTTGAGAGGTGAAATCGGAAGTGAAAAAAAATTTTTTTTACTAGGTCATCGAATGTGGTGTCAAATGAAAGCTTATGAAAACACGAGTAAAAAATATATATATAACTAGCAGTGCCCGCGGCTCCGCTCGCGTGGACTTGATTCACTACTATCGGCACTGCTTATTCCTTATGTTACTTAACGTAATAAAATATCTGTCATTAGTTCCCCTTATCTCCCATTATTTCTTCTTATCTCCTATTATCTCTACATAATTACCATTATCTAGGCTTATCTCAGCTCATCTCCCATTATTTCTCCTTATCTCCCATTATTTCCTCTTATCTCCCATTATCTCACCTTATTTCCCATTATCTAGGCTTATCTCGACTTATCTCGCAATATTTCTCCTTATCTCCCATTATTTCTCCTTATCTCCCATTATCTCACCATAACTCCCATTATCTAGACTTATCTCTGCTTATCTCCTTATCTCCCAATATTTCTCCTTATCTCCCATTATTTATACTTATCTCCGATTATCTCACCTTATCTCCCGTTATCTAGGCTTATATTGAATTATATAGAACATATGTATAAATTTATAAAAACACGTAAATCGGATAAGTAGTTCTCAAGTGATAAACGCACTAACGGACAGACAGACAGAGAGACGTTGCATTTTATATATATTATATTATTTGCTACATGATATTGTTCCATATTTAATGCTTTAGCAAGAGAACGCGCTAGCGGCAAACTTTTCTCCGACTTGATTCACTATGATCGTCACTGCTTATTCCTTATGTCACCTAACGTAATAAAATATATCCTATAACCTGGCCAGAGAACATATATATGTTTAAAAAAAAAGCACGACAGACAGAGAGACGTTATAGATATCCTTTGCTACATGATATTGTTCTATATTTAGTGGTTTAGGCAGTGTATTGCAAGAGAACGCGCTAGCGGCAAACTTTTTTCCGATTTGTTTCACTATTATCGTCACTGCTTATTCCTCATGTTACTAACGTTATAAAATATAGCCAATAACCTGGCCAAAGAACATATGTATGTTTTAAAAAAAAGCACGTAAATCGGATAAGTGGTTCTCCAGTGATAAGCACACTAACGGACAGAGAGACAGACAGGCAGGCAGTCAGACAGACAGATAGACGTTGCATTTTATATATATTATAGATATAGATTATTATTATATAACCTGGCCAAAAAATGTATGTTTGAATTTAAAAAAAAAACACGTAAATCGGATAAGTGGTTCTCGCGTGATAAACGCATTAATGGACAGACAGACAGACAGAGAGACATTGCATTTTATATATATTATATATTATAGATATTCTCTGCTACATAATATTGTTCTATATTTAATGGTTTAGGTTGTGTATTGCAAGAGAACGCGCTAGCGACAAACTTTTTTCCGACTTCATTCACTGTTATCGTCACTGCTCATTCCTTATGCTGCCGTCTATAACCTGGCCAGAGAACATATGTGGGTTTAAAAAAAAAAAAGTACGTAAATCGGATAAGTGGTTCTCCAGTGATAAGCGCACTAACGGACAGACAGACAGAGATACGTTGCATTTTGTATATATTATAGATGTAATAAAATATATACCTATAACCTGGTTAGAGAACATATGTATGAATTGAAAGAATCACGTAAATCGGATAAGTCGTTCTCGAGGGATAAGCGCACTAACGGACAGACAGACAGACGTTGCATTTTATATATATTTTAGATATAGATTATTATTATTATTATATAACCTGACCAAAGAATATATGTATGAATTTAAAAAAAGACACGTAAATCGGATAAGTAGTTCTCGCGTGATAAACGCACTAATGGACAGACAGACAGACAGAGACATTGCATTTTATATGCATATTATAGATTATAGATTATAGATATTCTCTGCTACATAATATTGTTCTATATTTAAAGGTTTAGGCTGTGTATTGCAAGGGAAACGCGCTAACGGCAAACTTTTTTCCGACTTCATTTACTATTATCGTCACTGCTCATTCCTTATGCTACCGACCCTAATAAAATATAGCCTATAATCTGGCCAGAGAACATATGTATGTTTAAAAAAAAAAAGTATGTAAATCGGATAAGTGGTTCTCCAGTGATAAGCGCACTAAAGGACAGACAGACAGAGAGACGTTACATTTTATATATATTATAGATGTAATACTTGCGCACACTTTTCTTTGTATTATTTTTAAAAAATCGCTGTCCCCCTACCTTATCTCGAAAAGTACTGATCAAAAAATTTGAAAAAATTCTGGAATATTCTCCACTGGGTATAGATTGAACGAAAATTATCACGAGCGCATTACCTTTAATAATTTATCTGGTATATAAAAAAAACAAAAATTTCGAGGTCATCAGTTTTCAATAAAGATTGGAAACAAACTTTCTTGAAAACTCATTTGGGGTGTGTTTTGTGAAGTCACTGATCATTTTATACCACCGTAACAATTTTTTTTTTAATTTTAAAAGCAATTAACATACGGAACACTAATTGTGCAAGTTCAACTTGCACTTGACCGGTTATTTTTAAGTCGGCGATAAAGAACAGTGGGGGGTAACTCGCTTAATATTTTTGAAAAAATAGGTTTTTTTATATAACTTAACACAAATAAAACACTAATAATGAAGAAGAATTTTAAACAGTTTTAAATTCTTATTCGTCCGAAGAAGGCGTGTGCCGAGACAATTGTCACGAAAAATAATAATACAGTGGAAATTAAAAAACATTATGAGTGTTTTATTTGTGTTAAGTTACAATGAATTTCCATCAAGTAACGGCTAACTCAGTAAATTTTTTATATAAGTAATAAAAGCAGAGCAGATTTAAGGTCAGTCAATAAGTTTTGAAAGCGGGAATGAAACAAGATGAATTAAGGAGTCGAAATACATTTATTCTTCAGTATAATCTCCCTTAAGCTCAATACATTTTTTCCAGCGATTTTCCAATTTATTTACCCCATCTACGAAGTGGTTTTTCAGAAGACCTTCAAAACACTCATCTACGGATGCTATCACCTCATCATTTGTTGAAAAATACTTCCAACATAGACATTTTTTGAGGTTTGAGAACAGATGCAAGTCAGACAGAGTCAGATCTGGCGAATAGGATGGCTGTTCCAACAATTCGTACTTTAATTCGACCAGTTTTGCCTTTGCCAAAGCACCTCTGTGAGCAGGTGCATTATCATCATGAAAGATGATTTTTTTCTTCTGCAAACCCGGCCTCTTCTCACGAATTTTCTCATCTAGTTGGTCCAAAAGGTTGCAATAATACTCTCCTGTGATTATTTTAACGGTTTGAAGGTAACAAAATTCCTTTTGTATCCCAGAAAACTGATGCTAACATTTTTTGGACGACTTTGGCCATTTTGGCTGCTTTGGAACTGAACAACCTGGCTCACTCCACTGTGCGGTTTGTTGTCGCAATTTACGATCATACTGGAAAAGCCAAATGTCATCCATAGTTACAAATCGACGCACAAAATCAGTTTTATTCTTTGTGAAACGAGCCCAATGTTGTTTAGAAAGTTTATCTTGAGTGCGTTTGTGTTCCGATCTTAACAAATATGGCACCCATCTTGTGAATAGCTTTCTCATACCCAAAACATTAGTTAAGATCTTATGTACTGATCCATATGAGATGCCTGTAGCCTCAACTAAATCATCGACGATTAATCGACAGTCTTCCATTACCATATCTTGTACTTGCACAACAGTTTCTTTAGCTGTTGCAGTTTTTGGATCTCCTGAATGTCATTGACGCTTGTACGACCATGTTTAAACTCTAGAGTCCATCCGTGAACAATTGGAAATGAAAAAACAGACTCCTTTAGCACTTCCAGTTGCCGATAAACCTTCCAAAAAAAGGAATTTTATCACTGCATGATATTCGATTTTTCCCATTTCTAAAAAATACTCAAACACGTCTACTTTAACCAGCCGATAAACAATGAATGACTTGACAGATCGACATGAAATTTAGGGTGTGTTCATATGACAGATGAAGGTTCATAACTTATTGACTGACCTGTACAATGTACTGGGTAAAAATTTCCTATATGAGCCCATGATTTTCGACGTCGTGAGAAAAATTGAAACTAAATAATAAAACATAATCCACCAAGTGGTAAAATATCACACCATCAATATTTTTGAGAAAATTTTATTCGTTCATTTAAGACGTAGGCTGGTGGTGGTCTAGCTACTTAAAACACATTTTTTTTGAAAAATTCATTTTATATTCAATCAATATAGTCTCCTTCAAGAGCGATACAATCAGTCCAACGCTGTTCTAACATTTTTATACCTTTCTTGTAGAAGGATTTGTCTTTGCCTTCAAAATAGCCCTCAATTTCGGTGTTAACGTTTTCATTGGAGCCAAATCTCTTTCCCGGGAGCATTTTTTTAAGGTCTGCGAATAGATAATAGTCGCTAGGGGCCAAATCTGGAGAATACGGTGGATGATGAAGCAATTCGAACTTCAATTCATGCAATTTTGCCAAAGTAACCATTAACTTGTGACACGGTGCATTGTTTTGATGAAAGAGCACTTTTTTCTTGTTCATTTGGGGCCGTTTCTTTGTGATTTTTGCCTTCAAATGCACCAAAACCTTTATATAATATTCGCTATTGATCGTTTTTCCCTTCTCAGCATAGTCGATGAAAATTATTCCATGCGGTTTCTAAAATACAGAGGCCAAAACCTTCCCAGCCGACTGTTATGTCTTTGGTCGCTTCGGGCGGCTTTCACCAGCTGCTTTCCACTCGGCTGACTGCCGATTTGATTCCGGTGTGTTGTGGTGGATCCTTGTTTCATCCATTGTCACATATCGCATGAACAAATCCTTTTTATTGCTCTTAAACAGGTCCAAACAGCGCTCAGAATCTTCAACACATTGTTGTTTTTGGTCCACTATGAGCAAATGCGGTACCCATTTCGAACAGAGCTTTCTCGCACATAAATGTTCATGCAAAATATAACCAACACGTTCTTTTGATATCCTTTGGGTATCAGCTATCTCACTACGTCTGTATGACCGCGTTAAAATTCAGCATACCAGTAAATGATAAGTGATTTTCCAGAGTACCCGTAACACTTATCAAGCCATTGCTTTGCTTGAAAGGTATTTTTCCCATCAAAAAACAGTGTTTAATCAACATACGAAATTCAATTTTTTTCCATTGTTTTGAAAACATCAAAAGTAACGTCACTAAAACCACTGTAACTTGTAAACTAATGGTCGAGATGTCATGAAATTTTAACACGCATCGTTTGAAGGTTGACACTTCGTAAAAATCATTTGGATTTTTTGAAAAGGGCGACATCTATGTGTCAGATCAAAAACTTTTCAGCGTACGTGTTAAGAACCTCAGTAGTCAGAGAATTGACATGTTCGAACTTGCATAAAATTCTTCAAACTAAATGCTTCAAGACCTCCACATCTCCATTCCAAGTTCAAATTAAATTTGTTTCTGGAAGATTTCGCTTACCACTCTGTACATCACCCTACTTCCTAATGCGGGACATTAAATTTAGACCTTTGGCCTGGCCTAATGTGAAATGTAAACAAAATGGAATGCTGCGGAAATTGAAGATAAACAGAACATAATACTCTGTGTATGTACGTATAGGCCTGTTTTCGGTTGTGTTATAGCAGATCAAACAGAACTTCGTTTACTTGCAGGAGAGTTATCCATTTTTTACGAGACAATCACGCTGGGGTACACGTAGCCCAAAATTAAGGCACAAACTCATGAAACGACCCAGCCGCAGTGCAACAAATAAAATAAATATGAGCTAAATACAGGGTGTTTCATGAACAAGTTCAAATTTCTTTGCTTAGTGCGCGAACGCAACAGACGATAGGAGTAAGGTGGTTATGTGCGAGAGTTTTACAATAATAATAATTTTGCTCACATCAGTAAACACAATTGCCGTTCATGGATTCCAACAAATCTAAAATTAAACAACCTACAATTCCGTAGAATAAAGGGCTTGCTCGATATTGGCATATGGAATTATCGGCTGTACTTTTTGGGGATGACACGGGCCACACTACAATTGTTAATTTAAAGCTATACCGTTAGTTCAGGTAAATATTCGTCACCAGTTTTCTTAAGCCATTTCTTGTTATTTTTTCGATATTTCCGATTCAAGTTAATTTTTTTTTATCACCGTTATATTTAGTATAAAACCATTGCCTATTAAATTCACTAAAAATGTTTAAAATTCTATGTTGGCAGTCTTGTTTTTGACATTGTTATTCCTGATGTTGCCAATGTGACAAAATAAACGGTTTTAAAAGAAATTTTAAAATAAACATCTAGAAATAAAACCTTGGAAATATGATCGTTTGTAATTAAGAAAAAAGGCCATTTTACAACACTGTAAACAAAAGAGTTCGGGGAAGATGTTTATATCAACGAGAATTTGGCGGAATTGATGGTCTGTTTTGATTGGTATGGATAATCCTGCCAAATTCTCGTTGCTATTAACATCTTTCCCGTACTTTTCTTTTTATAGTGTTGTAAAATGGTGTTTCTCCTTAAATACAAACACCTATAGAGGGAAACTGCTCAGATGGCGTATCTACACTTGAAACAAAACCGTATGGAAATTGGATTAATCATTCTCAAGTTATAACCGGACATACACACTTACATACAGATGGACGGTGAGTTTATTTGGATTTTATGTAAATGACCGCCTCTGGATTTTTTTAACTATTAGATTCTGGAACACCAATTTCTGGTCACTTTTCCACATAAATTAGGAGTTATTTCACATAAATCATGTTGTTTTAATCGTCATTACGTGTTTGTGGTTTATTAGAATAAACCAATAATTTAATATAACCTCAGAGAATGAAGTTACATCGCATGATCTTGGTGGCCAGTTCACATAGGCATTTCTTGAGATTGCAAGGTTATTGAACTTTTCTCTCAATAAATTGATTCTATCGCGAAATGTATTGCAAGTTCCATCATCTTGTTCGAACTAGATCCCATCTAGATTAAAATAATCTATTTCATGATAGAAAAAAATCAGTAATCATGTTTCTGTAACGTTCTCCATTGACAGTAACTGCCATTTTCGTTTTAAAAAAGTACGGTTTAATTACACCTCCAGACCATAAACCAGACCAAACAGTTAATTTTTGTGGATGTAAACGTGCGTTAAGAACAGCATGTGGGTTTTCATTGCATCAAATGCGAGATTTTTGCTTATTTACGAAGCCATTAAACCAAAAATGAGCTTCATCGCTGAAGATGATTTTTTCATGAAATAATGGTTTCTGTTTCCAATTGCTGTAAACCCCCCCATCTATAAAATTTCTACGCAATAAATCATGTTCTTGAATCAATTTTATATACCTTCAAATGCAATTTTTTATGAAGAATATTCCATGTGCATGTTTCAGATAAAGACCACTTCTTTTTTTTTTCCAATTGCTATTGATTCCATCATTTTATTATGTCTTTTAGCTTCTGCTAATTTTTCTCTCGCTGATTTGGCATCGTTGATAGCTTTTGCGATGCCCGCCACTCCTCCTCTAAGAGCGCCCAAAGCCACCAAACCAGCTAAATAAGGGTATCAGTCAGCAGCTGTTTTTCCTCTAAAAGCAGCATCGTTAGCTTTGAATCTAGTCAGAGCTTTTTCCGATAATAACTCATCAGCAGCGTATCTACTTTTTATAACATTTGATTGTGAGTAGACAATGTCATGCCCTTTACACGCTTCAAGCATACGATAATCCAAGGTCTTACGAACGACGTGTAACTGATTTTTCTGGAATTTCATTCTCACTTTGACTTACATTATCAATATTTGCAGCAATATGTTTACGTTTACGGTTGGATTCTTAATATCACAAACACTGCTATTTGGAATTTTTGAATTAAATTACGAATAGTAGGCTCTGTAGGTCGATTATGTTGACCACAAATTTCCCATAATTAGCGAAATTTATTACAAAAATACATTTAGTATTTCGAAAATTCTATGGAAATATAAAATAATAATGCAATCTAGAGTTGGGTAATACCGTGATTTTTTAGTCACGTTGTTATATGTTACTGTGATTTTTTAATATCACTAATTTTTAAACGTGACGCGATCACAGTTTTTGCTTTTTAAGACCACGACCAGTATGACTACATTATTGATACTGATACAGCCGACTAAACTAATAGGGATGAGCGATATTTCACGAACTGTGATTTTTTCACTGATATTTAATAATGACTATGTCTTCAGTCTGAGACTGAACCCTGAACACTTAATAGTGATATTAATAAATATCACTGATATATATATATATATATATATATATATATATATATATATATATATATATATATATATATATATATATATATATATATATATAACAACCAGTAATATTTATACATCGTAAGTCGTAAGCACAAAAGCAATACTCATATCTGGTCTGCGTCTGTATATATGTTAAATATTAAATATCAGTTCACATTTTTATCAAAGTTAAAGGAACGTTCGTTATAAGTGATTATTAAATATCAGTGAAAAAAACACAGTTCGTGAAATATCGCTCATCCCTAATACAATCAGTTTCGTGCTACATTCCAAAGAAGTCACTTCTCGAAATAAGCTCTGAATAAACCAGCAGGATGATCGACGAAACGTTAGCATCACTTATTTAACCGACACAGAACAAATCCAGGATAATGAACGGAAGTGTATATATAGATTAAAGGCTTGGTTTTTTTTGGACAATAAATATATGTTCATAGTCTTTTTCTAAGAGGAAATTGCAATTAAATTGCGGAGACCTGTAAGAAATATAACAAAAAGTTGGTCTATTTATTTATATAAGTACCAATTAAAGTGACGGCTGGGAGTTTTTTTTTTACACTGGCAGGTCTTGATATCCGATTTAAATTAGTTTACGGACTAAATAAAATTGAAAAAAACAGGTCCCCATGACGTAATAATTGTATATCACTCTTAGAAAAACCATGTTAGTACGCGAATCCTTTGTCCTAAAGTATTGAGAATGAAATCATTCCCTAAACCTTATCTTTTACTTTACTTGATAAATACCTAAGCTGTCTGAAAAGTTCTCGCCCTGACACATAGATGGCGTTAGAAACTGGGAAACCATAATTGTATTGGAAAGTTCCATCCTTTATATAAACAAATGTAAAATGTTATTTCGAACTGTCAGTTCATTCGAGTAGTAGCAGCTGTTTAATATTGACGTGTCACTGTCAATTTTATGTTCAGAAAGAAGGAACAGCTATGGGTAATTGCTTATCACCTTTCATAGCCAATTTATTCATGAGTAAGTTTGAAACCGAAACCAGTCAAGAATTTGAATAACGAAAAAAAGTACGAATTGCTTGACCATCCAGCGTATTAAACAGATTTGGCTCCCCTGACTATTATCCGTTTTCAAACTTGATAAAATTCCTGTCTGGGAAGCGTTTTACATCAAATGACGAAGCTATTGTAGCCGAGGATGGATATTTTGCAGACCTTCCGGAATCACACTTTAATGATGGTATTGAATTATTGGAAACACGTTAGAATAAATGTACTGAAGCAAGAGATTATATTGAAAAATAAAACTTATTTCACGCCAAAAAAATTTTCTTTCATTTTTAGGCCTAGAACTTTTCTGACAGCCCACTACTATGTAAAAAAGAATACTGTAGCGTGGCAACTGACATACATAAATGGATTCCTGATTCCTCCTGTAACAATTGTTAACATTTAACAAAGACAAACGTGTCTACGTCGGCAGATATATACATTTTGTTGTACTCAGGTGTATCCGTTATTCTCACTAAAATGTAACAATATCTTTACGTGTGCTGTCTCATGCGTCATATTATTATTAACAAACAATGCTAGTGACATTACTGATATTTCGTAATGAACGAGACAAATGAAAATTTATTAAGTTGATGACGGTAGCAAGAGAACGAAAGAGAGGAAATATGTAGATTGTAGATAAGGAAAAAGAGACAGACATGTTATAATCTGTATCCCGAAAATTTTGAAATGGTTTAATATGTACCGAAACGCTACAGACAATTTTTTTTTATTGTTCACCTCCTACCACTATTAGTTATTTAACGTTAACTGTAAAGACTAAAAACTCAGTGCTATTGTAGTATTGCCCTATATTACTAGGCAATTTGTGGAAATGTGTTGAAAATATGTTAGTACGTAGGCATTTACGTATGGAGAAATGTATTTTTTTGTAGTTCGGAAGCATAACAATAACCCAAGATATAAGATAAGGATGCGTTCTTCCACCACTTTTCTTCAAACGTTATTCTAATGTTTGTTTAATGCGGCCATCTATGAATCCATTAAAGGAATAACAGTTAATGGGAGTATACTGAACTCATGCGTCATATTATTATTAACAAACAATGCTAGTGACATTACTGATATTTCGTAATGAACGAGACAAATGAAAATTTATTAAGTTGATGACGGTAGCAAGAGAACGAAAGAGAGGAAATATGTAGATTGTAGATAAGGAAAAAAGAGACAGACATGTTATAATCTGTATCCCGAAAATTTTGAAATGGTTTAATATGTACCGAAACGCTACAAACAATTTTTTTTTATTGTTCACCTCCTACCACTATTAGTTATTTAACGTTAACTGTAAAGACTAAAAACTCAGTGCTATTGTAGTATTGCCCTATATTACTAGGCAATTTGTGGAAATGTGTTGAAAATATGTTAGTACGTAGGCATTTACGTATGGAGAAATGTATTTTTTTGTAGTTCGGAAGCATAAAAATAACCCAAGATGTAAGATAGGGATGCGTTCTTCCACCACTTTTCTTCAAACGTTATTCTAATGTTTGTTTAATGCGGCCATCTATGAATCCATTAAAGGAATAACAGTTAATGGGAGTATACTGAACAACATACGGGATGTTGATGATACTGTTCTATTAGCAAATAATATCAAAGATCTCCAGTAACTGATCAGTCGAGTCGTAACAGCCAGCGAAAGATTTGGATTACCTATGAATATAAGAAAAACCAAATGGATTGTAATAACAAAAAAAATCTACAACCGGAATCCCTAAAAATCAGAGACAACACCGTAGAACAGGTCTCCACATTTAAATATTTACGAAACAATATAAATGACAAGTGGGAACCAAGAAAGGAAATATATTCCCGAATTGAACAGGCCAAAGTAACATACATAAATATGAATAAATTTTTCTCTCAGTCTCAAACTCTGAATGAGAATGGTGAGACCGTATGTATTCTCCGTGCTATTGTATGGAAGTGAGTGCTGAACCCTTGACCCTGGCTCAGAGAAACCACCGGAATCTTTTAAAATATAAATCTCCTGGGTATAGAAAATAAAAAACGCAGAAGTAATGGAAAGAATGAATAAAATGAAGGAATTACTACTTACTTACTTACTTACTTAATCTTTAGCCATGATACCTCTCGGTATAGGCTGGTGTGAGTGGGTTAGGTTAGGTTGAAGTCTTCCATATTTCTCTCCATCTTTCTCTATTTCGGGCTAGCCTTGTTGCCTCCTCCCACCTCACTCCCCTCTTCTCCATTGCTCCCCTTACTTCCTCCCTCCATGTTCTTCGTGGTCTTCCTCGACTTCGTTTTCTATTCTCTCTTGCTTCATACATTCTTCTTACTAGTCTTTCCTGTCCCATTCTTTGTATATGTCCAAACCACCTCAACTGACTTTCTTCTATTTTCTCCTGTATCGGCTTCATTTCCAGTGTGTTTCGTATATCAACGTTTCTTATCCTATCCAATCTTTCTGAGGAATCTCATTTCGATGCTTTGTATCTTACTTCTGTGACTTTGTGTTGTTGTCCACACTTCAGATCCGTACGTAATTATTGGTGTCGCCACCATTTTGAAGATTTGTAGTTTTGTTGATTTTGGTATTTCTTTTTTGCCTAGGAACGTGTTCTTGATACTATTAAAGAGTATCCCCGCTGCCTCTGTCCTCGCCCTAATCTCCCCATCCAGCCCTCCATCCCTCGTCACCAATGCACCCAAATATTTGAAAATCTCCACCTGCTGTATCTTTTCTTCTCTTAGATATATTTCATGCGTTTTGTTCTCCTTGCTTATGATCAATGTCTTCGTTTTTTTCACACTTATGCTCATATTCATGCGTTCCAAGCTTTCGTTGTACACTTTCAGGCTGTCGTTCAAGTTTTTCTCGTTTTTTTTTTTTTTTGCGATCAGTACCATATCGTCAGCGTATGTTATCTCCGTTATTCCAACTTTCTCCATGTTCCGGAACCCTATCCAGTATTTCTTTGCCTTTTTGTAGTTTTTATAGCCTCGTCCATCACTACCGAGAACCGCAGTGGACTCAGTATACACCCCTGTCTGACGCCTTTAGATGTTTCGAAACTCTGACTTTTCATGTTACTCTCAACAACAACAAATTACTCTAACGTAATTTGTTGTTTGTCTATATATACATTTTATTCCATTTATTGTTTTTTTTCGTCAATTCCTCTATCCTTCAAGGTCCTCCAGATGTCTTCTCTGTCTATTCTATCAAAAGCCTTTTCCAGGTCTATGAAACATAGGTGTACTTCTCCTGCTTCTCTTAGAACTTTTTCGCTCACTTGCCTGACTATGAAGTTGGCATCTGTGACCCCTCTGTTTGGTCTGAAACCAAATTGTGTGTCTTCTAGTGTTTCCTCCAGTCTTTCTCTTAGCCTTTTCTCCATTACTTGTGCGTATAGTTTTCCTATTGCGCTGAGTAATGTGATTCCTCGGAAGTTATTACAGTCTCTTGTGTCTCCCTTTTTGTGTATGGGTACTGTGATTCCCAGTTGCCATTCTTTTGGCGCAGTTCCTTCCGTGTATATTTTGTTCATCAATATTTGCAGTATTCTTACTAACACCTATTGAAATAAGAAAAACTCACTACTTCGGACATACAGTCAGTCCAAAAAGTCTCCATACACCGCCTGCTTTCTATACTGTTTTTCTGTTTATGTTTCACTAATTGGAACTATGAGAAAACAAAATTATTTGAAACTTTTTTAAGAAATTACATCATTATTATAAAAATATAAACAGAATTAATGTTAAAAAAGTCTGCATACACTCAGCGTTCAATGGACAGTCAGCGTCAATGCCCCCCTATAAAATTCGTAATGCAACTTTTAAAAACCTAAAACCTAAAAAGCAATTTGCTATATTTCTTCTTCTTTTATATGTGTCATATCAGGTCCCCCTGACGTTGGCTATCACTTTGGCATATTCATCCCTGTTCTCTGCGACTCGGAATAACTCTTCAATGCTATGGATTCCCGTCCGTTGTATGTTTTTGATCCAAGAGGCCTGCTTCCTACCAACGCTGCGCCTGTCCTCAATCTTTCCCATCATTATGAGCTGCTTGCTATATTATTATAATTATATGTAGTTATATCGCTCTGCAGAAGCTCTCGCCAAATACAACCGACAAAAAGGGGCCCTGTAACGGTTAACAGCCCTTAAAGTATAGTAAGAATTCCCTCATCGCAAAGCAAATTACCGCAGTAATTATGCAATTGTCTCTACGGTTATAAGTATTTCTGTAAGTTAGGGTAGAGTTACTGCCGAAGATTTGACCAGTGTTTCCTTCACGTTGCTAAACGGATTTTGCTACTCTTAAGGTGTGCGACTAATTTTAGGAAGGAAAATTAAGCTAATATAGCATACTTTATATACAATTTTGGAAATGTGCTATGAAAATCAAATTTGACGGGTTCTGTTGTCCTATATCAACTTCAATCTGCCACGCCACTGCGATGCGGCATGCTGTCATTGCGAGTCGTTGTCCCAATTAATGCCATTGCTGCAGCCGGTAAACTTTCAGACAGGCAAAAGCTTTCTGGCTGCAAAAATGGTTTTAAATGGGACTACAACTTCCAGCTACGTACCGTATCGTATATTGTTGATAAATTATCCATTCGTAAGGATTTTCTGCTCCACATAATCAGGTGTTCCTCTAAAGCTCTTTTCTGAATAAAGGCAAAAGGGGGTTAAAGAACGCACCTCTCTTTCTTCCCCTTCTGATTTCAGCCGTCTCTAAGTGCACCAAAATTAAAAGAAGAAGTACGTGAACTATTTTCGAAAAATGTAGGATGTGCAGCCAGGAAGAAACCGTTAATTTCGGAAGCTAATCGCAAAAAGCGGTTAGCTTTTGCTAGGGAATACGTTACTAAACCTCCTGAATTTGGGGAATTCGTAATCTTTAATGATGAAACTAAAATTATCTTTCTTGGGTCTGATGACAGAACTAAAGTTTGGAGAAAGAAGAATACCGCATTCGATATTAAAAACATTTGTTCCACGGTGAGACAAGGGGGTGGCAGTGTTCTGCTTTGGGGATGCATGTCCGCTGGAGGTGTTGGAAATTTACACTTTATTGATAGTACCATGGATCAGGATGTTTATCTGAACATTTTGAGGGACAATTTAAGAGCAAAAATTAGCACTCGAAAAAAGATATTTTCCAACAGGACAATGATCCGAAATATACCGCAGACTTGGTGCGAGAATGGATGATCTATAATGTGCGACAGCAGCTTCATACAGCTCCGCAATCACCCGATGTTAACCCCATCCAGCATTTATGGAAGGAACTTAAACGGCACACAATGGTCTGAATCCCGATTCTAGCTGGACAAAATCATTTAATATGCTGAACAGGTCCAAATGACTAGAATAGCCAAAAAAAAGTAATAAAAAATATATATGAAGGAAAAAATAGGTGTTTTAGTTCTCAGAACTGAATTTTTACTGCATTTTGAGGTGTTTTATATATACTCTTAGGAAAAATTGGTATAAAAGAAAATGGAAAGATAAATTAGAGATACTAATTTCTAAATTTATGTATTTTCTAATAGAATGAACTATTCTTTTATATAAATTCAAAATCAGAATCTTTCGATTCGCTCGGAGAATCCTTCTCCGTATCGCTATGCTGCTCAACCTCTTCCACAGAATCCTTTCCAGTTCCTTTGCATTAGGACTCAGCTCCTTCAACGGGACTATCTGGAACGTTCTAAGGCCAGTAATAACAGGATCCGATGAAATTAGAAGCATATGAACTAAGTCTTCATAGGTTTTAATATATGAGGACGTTCTAGTATGATGGGCTCTGAATCGCTTCATGTCTTTATTCCTTGCCTTCTGTGTATCCTCTGAAAGCTGCCCTATTGGAACAAGGGCATGTTTGATGGCTAAAGAGCCATGTAATTTTGTGTACGCTGGGAGGCATCCTGTACCAGCCATATAGCTCTACAAACAATTTGGCAGTATCATAGGCAAATATGTTAAATTTGTCTTCCTTGATTGGATTTCCGCTTGAAATAACCCGCAACGATAAGAAAAAGTCATCGTTATAGTGAAGAATTTGAGGAAGTTTTTTAGAAATACTTGAAGAATAGTTCCAAACCGAGATATTAATCGCTTATCAACTCCTATAGCTACAGCGGCTTCATCTGTATGCTCAAAAAATCGGCGGAACACGTTTCCGGTGTTGGATGTCCCACTTCCTTGAACTACTTTGTCCACTTTTATCCCTATAGAATCCCATAAAGCCTTCTGGATATTTTTTTTCCTGGTATCCACCTCCTCCTTCTCATCAGAAGTAGCACCCTCGCATGGTTGACTTTCTCAATTCTAGTTTATAACTTATATGCAGGATATATTCCAAGAATTTTATCCATGCATGTAGAGTACTGAGGCCATATTGAAGGTTATCCGTATTAATTGCCGATTTTTTATATTTTCCAAATTATTCATTTCAGTGGGCTTACAGCCACACAAATAACATGATGACTCTAGGTTTCGGTAAGAGTTTTTGTGTTATATCTACATTTATGGTTCATTATGGCTTTTCCCCTTTGAATATGTTTTTAGTTATATTATAATAAATAAATTCTGGAAATTAGAAGCCGGACGGAAGCGGACTTTAAAAGTTGCGTATTAAAATATAAAAGATTTTTCACTTTCCACGAAGCAAAATCACACTCACTTACATTGTAATGGTATGCACTTACCTTCTTTAATCGGATGTTTCCAGTGCTTGAAACTTCTTCTCAGAATGTATCTAAACCAGAAAAATGTATACTCAAACGAAAATAAATAATCCTGTCACTGTACAAATAATAAAGGGTGATTCATTTAGAGGTACTTTTTTTTAAATAAAAAAAAATGAATAAAAACAATTTTATTTTATAATCTTTATTATCATATAAAAGAACCATTCTTTACAATTATTTCTTAAAGATAATTTCTTTCAAATGTTGTCCGCGACTACGGTTAACAACGTCCATTCTGAAGTTCCAATTTTCAATGACGCGTGTGAGTATTTCGAGTGGTATTTGGCCAATAACTCGAGTAATATTGGCTTCCAATGCCTCAATTGTAGCTGGCTTATCCATGTAGACTTTGGACTTTACATAACCCCAAAGGAAAAAGTCAAGAGGTGTGATG
>CM032451.1:43695479-43884286 GCA_019049505.1 Pachyrhynchus sulphureomaculatus | reverse complement strand
CGGTATCTATCCAGCGTATGGGAGATCTGCTCCTTCTTCTCCTGGCCTTGGGCTTTCCCTGGCTGATCAATTTATTCATGTACTCGCTTCTAGTTAGGAGACATTCGACATTTTTCGTCAGCAGAACATTTCAAATGCGTCTATTCGTTCTGCTGTTCGAATTGTCTAACTTTCCGACGCATATTTAGATACAGAGAAATTCAGGGTTTGAACTAGATTGATTTTCGTGCTTTTATATATATATATATATATATATATATATATATATATATATATATATATATATATATATATATATTTCAGTAGTAACTGCGACGATTTCTTTTGCTACTTATATTTTCTTTTATACGCAGGTAGGTGCTAATGCTTTAAGATTAAGAGAATATATTCTACATGTTTTAGCACTTTCTTGATTACTATTATTATATAATATTTTATAATTAAATTTTTTATGAGACGCCTGATTTGTTTAGTTAGTTTTTGAACATTTAGAGAATGTACTCTATAAGAAAATATAAATATTTACTAGATTATTATTTGAGTAATTTCGTTTTTTCCAAAATGCAAACAAGTAACACTCTAAGAGTCACAATATTTATTTTTTTAAACCGAGCCAAAATTATTTGTTGTTAAAGTTTACCCACGTTTAGAACAAAAAAAGGTTCGGGGACCCTGATAGGCTTTATTAATATAACACTAATGTTTTACCATCTTTAAACAAATAAGTCTCCCAGGGCGTAATTTACTTGCATTTTGGGAATTATTATAATAACCACAAAATTTAAGAAGAATTGGTGAATGGGTCCCTGCATTAGGGTCTTAATACTTATACTTGTTTAACTTATATGCAAAGCTATGATAAATTTCCTGTAAACTATTGATATAAATATAGAAACAGCAAATCAAACATGTTAAATATAAACATTTTAATTGACTTACTCGATTGTGTCAAATAAATATTGGACCGCCTGAAATGTTAGTTTGATATCCTACTGTTCTATAAATATTTAGTAAACTAATTCTTATCTTGAATCATATTTAACAGCCTGATTCAGCTACGCCTTTACCATTTTATTTTTTTATTAATTACGGAGTTATTTTAAATAGTTTCCAAAATCTACATATAATAAAATGGTGGATGCGCCACGTCATCGGAGTCTTAACTAAGGCCGATGCCTATGCATTTTGCAATAAAACGCCTTTTCAAACTGGAAAAATATACAGCCTTCACTAAAATATACAGTGTTGTAGAAATCCATGATTGGGAGAAAAGAAAAAGGAATAAACAGTAATTTTGGACTTTTTGGCGTTATCCAAAAACATTCTACCAGTAGACAAAGTATATCATTCATAAAATCGTTTTCCGTCAAATCAGTAATCGACTGGAAGCTTGAATATGTACGAAAAGGACAAGTAGAAAACACTAGGCAGAATTGCAACCCTGCCCTTTGCAAAAAATAACCTTATTACGCTTTCGTGCAACACCGCTGAAATACAGAATGATCGAACCAGTGTTGTCACATATATTTGTTAATTGTCAAAGTAAACAGGACTTTTTCTAAATAACCAATATTAGTACCGCCATCTATTGGATATAATATGCGTTGGAACAGTACATCTTTCACTGACATTATTCCTAATTTTCATGACGATCAAATGAATAGAAGTTGAGATATTGCGCCTACAGTAAGAGTAATATCGTGAAACAAGCGTCTTTAAACCCCGCCGTTTGGAATTTCAGCCAGTTTCGTATTGGGGTTTTCAACTCTTCGCTTTTCTTAAATCGTTGAGACGCAAGCCAGTTCTTGAAGTGTAGGAAGAGATGCTGGTCACTGAGTGCAAGATCAGGATTATAAGCTGGATAACCAAAAATCTCCCAGTCGAGATTTTTGATTATCCACCCTATAGTCCTCAGAGTTTTCTGACCATTTAGCTTATAATGCTGACCTCGCACTCAGTGATTACCATCTCTTCATATACGTCAAGAACTGGCTTACGCCTCAACGATTCGAAGAAACGGAATGGTGGCTATCTAGAACAGTAAAATATCTACACCCTTTGTACAAAAAGTTCCCGGACTGATCTTTTTCCCGGTCTTTAAGTACCACCATCTCGTAAACAACAGTAAAAGCTTGAGTTCACTTTTGTAAACAACACATTTGTATTCAACAAGCCAGTTGAGATCAGTCGATACCGAGTAGTAGACGTGTGAAGTGTATGTGTCGTGGTCGTTGTGTCACAGAAGTGGAATGGAGCAGCAATCAGTGATCAAATTTGATGTGAAACTGGGTAAAAGAGCTATGGAAACAATTGAATCTTTAAAAAAAGCTTACGCTGATGATTGTTTATGGCCTTCCCAAGTGTTTGAATGGTTTAAACGCTTTAAGAAAGGACGGGAATCCTTCGAAGATGATGCAGGGTCAGGGCGTCCCAGCACAAGTTCGGCCGACGCAAACGTTGTAAAAATTTGTCATCTTCTGCAAACCGACCGTCATGTTTCATGCAGATTGATGGCAGAAAAGCTTAACATCTCTAAATCAACTGTTCAAGTCATTGTCTGGAATGTTTTGATCAAGAGGAAAGTGCGCGCGAAGTTTGTCCCTCACAGCCTGACCCCTGAACAAAAATAGATGCCGACCGAAACTTGTGTAGATTAACGAACAAATTAAACAGTTATCAACTACGTGAACAAGCGGGATTTAGACGGGGATACAGCACTTTGGACCAATTAGATTACTAGTGGAAAAAGTAAATGAATATAAGGTCACCTTGTGGATAGTAATGGTTGACTACGAAAAAGAATTTGATTCGGTAGAGGTACGGATGCTGATGGAGTTGAACAGCAAGCCTCCAGAAATAGGTCTAAAAATAAACTTCACCAAAACCAAATATTTGAACAACGAAGTGATAGTAACAGCTGGGAACTATCAATAGAGGGGGAAAGAATAGGAAAGATACAAACATTCACATATTTAAGAGAAAAAATCGAAATATCAAAATATAATTTGAAGGCTGACTTTTATAGAAGAGTCTCGTTAGCTTGTTCTGCGTTCAGAAGGTTACTATCTAAATTTAAATTGGACATCCCAAAGCCAGATCAGTATGTACTGCCGGTATTAACATATGGCACTGAAACGTGAGCTTTAAATAAAAGTATAATAAATAAACTCCAGGTAACCCAAAGAGCAATGGAGACAAGAATACTAAATATTAGATTCTTAGATCGTAATCCTAACATCGAGATACGACGAAGATCAAAAGTGACAGATTAATACAACGAATATGTATATTAAGGTGAAATTGGGCGGGACATATCGCAAGGATGAATGATAATAGATGAATAAGCCATATAATTGAATGGAGGCCTAAAGAACATAAAAGATGCAGACGTAGACCACCGACAAGATGGGCGGACGAAATAAAAAGATTAGTGGGACACGACTGGATACAAAAAGCAAACAACAAAGTTCATTGGAGACAACTTGGGGGGGCTTAAACCCGACTATGAATGAAATACGCTAATGATGAAGATGACTTTTTTTATTCCCAAAAATCACGCTCCACATGAAGGCTCAACGCTATGACGATCTGAAGGACATTAAAGTCACTGTGACGCGCGATTTAACCATGATCTCAAAAGAAGCCTTTTCTAACAGTTCCACATGGTTGTATGAACGTTGTATTGAGGAGAGAGACTATGTAGAATATCTGGAGTAATAAAATGCTGATTTTTAATTTTTCTATTTTTTTTTTAAGGTAGCCCGGGAACTTTTGAGATAGTCGGGGTATGTATGTATTAGAAACCACTAATAAGCTTTTTTTGCAATTGTTCTTCTTGTATTATCCACCGGCCCTGACTTTTGAAACGCGCCTCGTACAATACATGCAGGTTTCTTTGGTTCTTAATATTTTCGGCGAAAGCTGTATATATTAATGAAATCTAAAACCTAATTATATTCGTCTTAACAAGCTTTATAATAATTTTACATTTTTTCTGATTACAAGGATATGTTTACGTGCATTTCTTAGATATTTACTTTTTATTGGTATCTTTTGTATACTGCAGCTTTTGCGACCCTGTATAAGAAGGTTACTTGTGCGATAATTTATAGGATAAAACTTCGACTTTTTAAAGGGATTGGGTGGTTTTTAATCCGCAAAAAAGCACATGTAGCGATAGGATTTGAAAGTCTGTTCACATATACTAGCAAAATGTCATGAAGATTGACATACAATAATTATATATTATTAATATCAACGGAAGAAGCCAAAAAAGATTTTTTTTTGTACGGATTTTTAACAGCCATCGTTCTATGTATGGAAAGATATTTTATCTATTCTAAAAAATGTAAATGTCAGTTTAATTCCAACAAACAAGACAACTTTCTCGACTCGCTTCATGCCTGATGATTCCTACTGCAATTAAGACCACGTCACATCACAGTTGAAATTTAGCATGGCTTAACAACCAAAACCACCGAAAATTATTTTTACTTAAGAATTTTTAGGGTATTTATATTACGTATGCCGTAAACCAATACAAAAGAAAATCGTTTTTGGCTGCCAAATATACGTTTCTCAAAACGACATACATCAATATAGTAAATACATACGTTTAAAAAAGTCTTTTAATTCTCAACATACGATTGTTTCCGTTACTAACTGGGATTCGAACCCGGCACCTCTAGGTTGCCTGCCTGTAAGCTTTATGACCTTAATAGGAGGCCGCTTATAGTGTAATGTCATAATGTTGGAAAATGCTAAGTGGATATTGGATGATTTTGTTTTTTTTTTAATTTTATTTTATTAATTATTATTTTTTTGTCGGTGATAATTTTGGGATATTATTCGTAATATATTTTAAACTGTTTCTTAAATAATTTTGTAAATGTGTATTAATAATTTAATCGATTTTGTTCATACAGTTTTTTAATGGCAGCTTGGTCCATGTTAATGACACAATATTGTAATGTTAATAATTAAATACAAATTGACCGATCATTATATTCAATATTATATCAGTTTTTGATATCCAAAATTTGGAACTTTAATATTGCCCACGTTAATGACGATAAATTTAAGGTAAAAGGTCATTTGTTGCAACGTTAATCACATATTTATTGTTTAAGGCAAACTATTTTTCATGTTTTTCTCGTTATTTTTGAACATATTTTTACATTTTTATTTTGGAACCAAACCAAAGTCGGCCCAAAATTTTGCAGCGTTCATGAAGTAACACAAATTGACAGGTTAGTGACATAACTTTTCTAATATCAAGTAGACTGTGTATTTATAATTCTCATAGGAAGTACAGCGTTCTAGAACGTATATCGGACTTCTATACGAGCCATTTGTAGTATTACCAAGTTAAAAAATTGTGTTCGAAAATACTTATTAACATTTAATATTCATTTTGTTCATGTTAGTGACATCAAATTTCAGGATAAGTTTCAGTTGCCTGTGTTATGCGGTGAAATTTTCGAATTTCATGGATATATTAATTATGTAGTTATATTTAACACATAATTACAACCGAATGACCAGAAAAGGTCATTAAATTAATTTTTTTCTTTGAAAAGGCAACGTTAATGACATATCTTTAGTTTTCTGTAAATGTATTTTTACATGTTTACATAAAGTGTAGACCCAAAGTCGACAGTAGTAGAAATTATATTTCTGTTGTAACTTTACAAAAAATAGAAACAGTTTAAATTGTTTAAAGATTTGGTAAAAGTAACAATATCTAAGTTTACAAAGCACATTGCAGTACCAAATATTTTAGGTCGCCATATCGACAACAAACCTGCTCGTCAAAAAGTATGGCGACGTGTTGAACAACATGCTTGAGCGTGAGTAGCCCCCCTTACAATGGTTAAATTTAGCAATATTAGCAATATATAATAGATAAGATCTTTCCAGAAGTATTCGGACCGGTCCACATTGGGATCAAAACCCAAAAAGGTGGCCAAAATATGAAGGTGTTATTCGAATTATATGAAAATTTGCATATCTGGTTTTTTGAGGTCGCTGATTAAGAATCTGATATAAAAAAATGTAAATAATAATAAAATGGCGGCTCCAATATGGCGGACAAAATTGATAAAAATTGTCCTATTTTTATGAAATTTCGACTATAGGGCTTTCGAGGTTGCTGATGAATAATCTGAAATTAAAAATGTGAAAAACAAAATGGCGTATCCGATATGCGACAAAAATGATAATTTTTGTCATATTTTCATGAAATTTCGACTATAGGGCTTTTCGATGTCGCTGATAAAGAGCTGAAATTAAAAATGTAAAAAACAAAATGTTTCAATTAACTGGTGTTAAATGAAAATGAACACGGATTTGAGTATTATGTATTATAAAGATAGATATAACGTTATTCATAATTTTTTACGTAAAATTTATTTAAAAAAAAAGTGCGGGCAGCTGATTTTGCTTCTATATTATTAAAAAATAGTTAGAAAACACGATAACATTGGTTTGACAGTGAGATGTGGTGGGACTTTTAACTTATGTATATTTTAATTTTGATGTTTGAAACTAAAAGTTCTAAAAAAGTGACATTTTAAACGTTACAATAATTAAATGATAATCAAATTTTATTGTAATCAATTTATATCGCTTAAATGTACTCACTTTTATTCGGAGAATCCATTTCACGAAATTAAATTAACGTCAAATACAAAACATTAGAGCGCAATTAAATCTGCCTGTCTAGCTCAAACAGAACAAGCTTAGAATCTGGCCTGCTCGACGCTCTAACAACAATAGGTGTCAAAAGCCACGTGTGCGCACTTGATTATTATAACCGGTCGTTTCGAATAGCACAGGTACCAACCCAAATACCTAGTGCCTGAAAAGTCCCTCAATCGAACATTCATTTTAGGGACTTATGACCACCTTTTCGGCATTCGGTCCCAATGTGCGCTCCCTATGTTATAATTCTTCTGGCCACAAAAAAGAATAGATGGCGTATTAAAACTTATTAAAGAACAAATTTAGAAAATATTCAGTTGTTTCTTATAAATATAATATTATTCTCTGTTAGCGCTCAAACTATGCACGATTCAAAATTTTCGCGATGAATAGAAGGACGTCTCTTTGTGCTTAGTGGAGTATAGGAAAGACTTTGATAGAGTTCAGCACAACAAGCTAATAAATATTGTTCTGTTAACACCAAACCGCATATAAAAACAAGTGAACTTACAACAGATAATGTTGAAATACGACGAGGAGTCAGGCAGGGATGATCATCGCTCTTATTCAACTTATATGCAGAAGCTATCTTTAATGAGACATTTAAGAATAATGACATTAACATGAAGTAAACGGGGGTGTTTGTAAACAACAATAAGTATGTGAATTACTCAGTCTTGATATCTGATGGTTGACCAGTTGAGTGCCATCAGCATGGATTGTGGACTTAATATGGAATAATTAGCAGCAAAATCAAATTTATGGTAGTCAGTAGACGGCGGGTGCGTCATGCAGATGCCCGAATAGTTATAGATGACGTGACTCTGGAAGGAAGTTCTTAGGAAGTTGATTATACGAGGACTGGAACAATGATAAGAAAATCGGATGTAGAATTGAAGTGGTTCGTAACCATTTCTTCAAATTTAAAAAGATATTTACCAGTAGAAACATCAGGTAGCTTGAGATTATAAATGCGCAATACTAGGTGTTACGTGCGGTCCGTTTTATATTATGGAGCGGAAACATGGACACTAAAATCATCATCCATGAGGAAGTTGGAAGTATTCGAAATGTGGACATACCGTAGAATTTTGAAGGTATCGTGGACTGACGAGTAACGAATGAGGATATCCTGCAAAAGATGGACAAGGACAAAGAAATCTTAGTCAATTTAAAGAGAAGGAAAGCTGCATATCTTGGACACATGTTGAAAAACCCAAACTGATTGTGGAAGGAAAAATAGAGGGAAAGCGCTGAATAGGAAGAAAGAATATGTCCTGGCTTCGAAATGTAAGAGACCTCAACAGACGGAAAAGCATATAAACATGTAATCGCTAACAGCCAATAATGGTGAATGGTCAGTCCAAGAAGAAAAAGATGCACAATAATTTTACTTCATTAGATTAGATTTTTAATAATATAACGAAAGCCGGTGAACCATTGGATATTTTAAATTTTAGAAATCTGACAACACATTGAGCAAATCGTAACTTCATCCCTTCCTTGGGTTCACGGGTAATCTTGGATCGCGTCAAGCGGAGCCTTGTGTCCATTTTATTAAATTGTCCAATATATTTTATTAAATTGCCAAATGGTTAAGTTATTATAACAATTATATATTGGATTGTATTGTTTAATACATTATAGAACTTTGCAAAAAATTAATAAATATAGATAACTTGTATTATTCCCCTGCTAGATATAGTTACTTCTACCAAGACTAAAACATTTTTCTATATATACTCAGGGCAGTGTTGTAAATGAGCCACACCTCCAAAATATCCCAATCCGATTATCACCGCAACTTTCAAAAAAACTAAATTCAAACTTTTCACATTTCTTCGATAACAAAATACACCCAAAATCCACGCGACATTCCCTTTATACTTCTCTCTCGTTCTACCACACGTCTTTTAAGGCGCTAACATCTTCGATAGTTCTTCATCTTGTAGGCAACCTTTCAAGAATTCATCTTGAGTGAGCTGTCCGTCGTTGTTTTCATCCATTTTGGCGAATATATTTTTCGCTCTTTCTTCCGCTGAATCGGCTGGTCGGTTTGACGAGCATGCTCCTAGCATGTCGTATATTGCCTGTGGAAATATAAAAAGAAATAAGGATTAATTAGGAATTTATTTCTTCTCTAACAGCTAGATTCTGAAATTTTACTAGCAACCACTCATTACGTGCGTCCACTAGCAGTGCGACCTAATGTAATTTAAATACTCGCGCATTCACCCTTGTATTTTTTAACTTAATATCGTGGATATTTTAAGTAGTTTTGAAAATCCAAGCAGTTAGCGCTCTGAGGAAGTCACTGACTTATTTTTGCATGGTTGTCAGATTATTATCACTGATGTTTGATTATTTTGACGAAATCTGAAATGAAGCCAATAAGAAACAGAGTATTAACATGAAGTACAGGGTGATCATTTTTAGACGCCCGGCCCCAATTTATGGAAAATTGTTGGATTTTTTTTTTTTTTAAATGTAGAATGGTATAGTACATGTCAAGAAGTATACTGACAGTTGGTAGTAAAAATGATCCTGGGTGCCGCGACGCCAAACAAGTTTTTTTTCATCGACATACCTTTTGTAAAATGGCATTAGACAGCCCTAATTTTTTTCAACATTTTTTCTTTAAACTTTTTTTCTAATTTATTTTTTAAAAAAGTTATGCAGCAAAAAACCCTCTAAAATATTATTTTTTGGTAATCGCAGTTGCCATGGATCGTATGTCACGTTTGGCGGTTTGGATTTTTCTTTTAACAATAATAAGAATACATTATTTTTTTTAATCCACAAAAAACTACATAACTTTTAACATTACATAACTTATTACATATTTATAAAAATAAATGTTTGAAACTTAAAAAATATAAAAAAAAACAAAGAAATTTTCTATGTCTTTCTTCTTCTATCATGCATTTTTCCATTATTTTCATTAACACTTTGTAAATAACCTCTCCAGATATACTATTGCACGCCTCTGATATTTTGCCTTTAAGTGCTCAATATCATTTGTCGCAGTTTTATACATATTATCTTTAAAAGTCCCCCCACAAGAAAAATCTAACGGCTAGAGGTCTGGTGACTTAGGTGCCCATTGCTGCGAACCGCTATCCATCTTCGTTGAAACCGTTCATTCAAATACTCTCTAACAGCGGCAGTTGTATGAGATGGTACTCCGTTGTATTGATACCATATATATCTTCTTAAAATAAGGGGAACATTTCTTAATAAAACTGGTAAAACCGTTAAAAAAGTATGGTCCAAACAAATGTCTCCCAATTATCCCACACCATACAGTAAGGCCATAATGGCCTTGATTCTAAATTTGATTAATGTCACATTGTATGGATTCTCGTCAGCCCAGTAATGATAATTTTTCTGTTAGGTTTGCCGTTGCTGACAAAATGACTTTCATCTGTCCATAATATATGATTCAGAAAATAACGTTCGTCGTCGTTCTTGATTCGGAACGACGACGAACGTTATTGTTTATTGTGTTAATAACTGAAGATTACTCATTTTATAGTCATCGTATTTGTTAGCTTTAAGAGGTTTCGGAATAGCCCCATAAGATACAACCAATTGTCTGCTTGCTTGTGTGGTTGAATTTAATGGATGGTTTTGAAAATATTGACACAATACTAACAGTTCTTCGTTTAGAAATATCTCTTTTCCCAGAAAATGAATCCTTATTGCTCCTCAAATTTCGTTTTAATCGACAAAACATAGTGTGATCCGGGATATACCTGGGGTAACGTTCTCGATACAGTGTAACGGCTTCCCAAGAATTTTTTCTTGCTTCTCCATCAATAAGAATCATCTCTACTTTTTCCGCATGGGAAACCACTTCAACCAGAAGATATTAACACATTGTTTAGTGAGTTTAACTGTATTAAACTGAATAGGTGTGCAAATAGGAGCTATCACATTAAAGTATGACAGCCGCTTACTAGCTAAATTGTTTGAAAACCGCCAAAGGTGGCATACGATCCATGATATTTTGGAGGGTGCAAAACAAATTAGAAAAAAACAGTTTAAGGAAAAAATGTTGAAAAAAATTAGGGCTTTCCAATGCCGTTTTACAAAAGTTGCTTGGCGTCGCGGCGCCCAGCGTCGTTTTCTCTATCACATGTCAAGTACGTCAGTTTACTCCTCGACTTTCACTGTACCATTCTACAATAAAAAAAAAATATATTCACACACACATAAATCGGGGCCGGGCGTCGAAAAATGATCACCCTGTACATGTAGATTCCCATATTTTATTAACAGGCACTAAAAGCATGTAAAAGAAACTGTTGTTGTTAAGTAAACATCAACACAAAAAAGTAACTAAATCAACTGCGGTATTACAACTAAATTACGTACGGTGTTACAAATTCACGAAGATAAAATGCAAGATACGAGTCGAGGCCGTACATATATTATTCACAATGAATATCTCAGCTGATCAGTAATAGCGAGACTTTGGGACGGAATGGAGAAAGTATGTATAGAGTAAAAATAAAATTTGCATTTAAATGTTCGTTTTTATAAACATATAAAAACAATTCGTGGTATTAACTAAAAGAATAAATTATAAACTACAATAAAATAACCGGTCAAGTGCAAGTTGAACTTGCGCAATTAGTATTCCGTACGTTGATTGCTTTTAAAATAAAAAATTTTGTTACGGAGGTATAAAATGATCAGTGATTTCACAAAACACACCCCAAATGGGTTTTCAACAAAGTCTGTTTCCAATCTTTAATGAAAACTGATGACCTTGAAATTTTTGTTTTTTTATATACCAGATAAATTATTGAGGGTAATGCACTCGTGATAATTTTCGTTCAATCTACACCTTGTGGAGAATATTCCAGAATTTTTTCAAAATTTTTTAATAAGTACTTTTCGAGATAAGGTGGGGAGGACAGCGATTTTTCGCGATTTTTTAAAAATAATACAAAGAAAAATGCGCGCAAGTATTACATTATATATATATATATATATATATATATATATATATATATATATATATATATATATATATATATATATATATATATATATATATATTTTACTCGTGTTTTCACACGCTTTTATTTGATACCACACTTGATGACCTAGTAAAAAATTATTTTTTTCACTTCCGATTTCACCCCCCCAAAACTAACCCCTTAAGTCAAAATTTAACTTTCAAAACTACACGGCTCTGATGAGCTCCTATATTAGGGCCAAATTTCAACTTTCTATGTCAAATAGTTTCGGAGAAAATCGGGTGTGACAGACAGACAGACAGACACCGAAGTGATCTTATAAGTGTTCCGTACGGAACACTAAAAATGATTTAAAAATGCATTAGACCTAACTAATAATAATAGGCTGGAAGCTCAGACTAATCAATGGACGGAATAATAATAAAAAAAACCGGTCAAGTGCAAGTTGAACTTGCACAATTAGTGTTCCCTACGTTGATTGTTTTTAAAATAAAAAATTTTGTTAGGGTGGTATAAAATGATCAGTGACTTCACAAAACACACCCCAAATGAGTTTCCAACAAAGTTGGTTTCCAATCTTTACTGAAAACTGGTGACCTTGAAATTCTGGTTTTTTTCTATACCAGATAAATTATTAAAGGTAATGATAATTTTCGTTCAATCTATACCCCGGGGAGAATACTCCTGGGTTTTTTTCAAAATTTTTTGATAAGTACTTTTCGAGATAAGGTAGGGGACAGCGATTTTTCACGATTTTTTAAAAGTAATACGAAGAAAAGTGTGCGCAAGTATTACATTATATATATATTTTTTATTCGTGTTTTCACAAGCTTTCATTTGACACCACACTCGATGACCTAGTAAAAAAAATTTTTTTTCACTTCCGATTTCAGCCTTCAAAACGAATCCCTTAAGTCAAAATTTATGTTACGGTGATATAAAATCATCAGCGACTTCACAAAACACACCCCAAATAAGTTTTCAACAAAGTTTATTTCCAATCTTTACTGAAAATTGATGACCTTGAAATTTATTTTTTTTTTATATACCAGATAAATTATTACAGGTAATGCACTCGTGATAATTTTTCGTTCAATCTACACCCCGTGGAGAATATTCCAGAATTTTTTCAAAATTTTTTGAAAAGTACTTTCCGAGATAAGGCGGGTGGACAGCGATTTTTCGCGATTTTTTAAAAATAATACAAAGAAAAGTGCGCGCAAGTATTACATTATATATATATTTTTTACTCGTGTTTTCACAAGCTTTCATTTGACACCACACTCGATTACCTAGTAAAAAAATTTTTTTTTCACTTCCGATTTCACCACCCAAAACTAACCCCTTAAGTCAAAATTTAACTTTCAAAACTACATGGCTCTGATAAGGCCATCAATTCCTATATTACTACCAAATTTCAACTTTCTATGACAAATAGTTTCGGAGAAAATCGGGGTGTGACAGACGGACAGACACCGAAGTGATCTTATAAGTGTTCCGTACGGAACACTAATAATTTTAGCGGCAAACGTAACTATCTTCTTTGTAAATGAAAAATATAGAAATGTTCTATATGTCAGTAAGTGGTTTTGCGTTTAAAAGCACGATTGACATAGAGTGACGCCTTCGTTATCAAAATTCGGTATAAGATTATTAAATTTATGAAAAGGCGGTGACGTCAATCATTGGCTGAATATTACGAAACATGGTAAGTGAAAAATAGTTGAAGCATATAATGGATAAAACCAAAAAGCAATCTTCCCAAAGTGCCTAAAGAAATTACTTATATTGTTCAATAATGTATAGTCTACTATTATTTAATAATAAGCTAAAAAGTATCCTGATTATTTGAATCAAATATATTTCTTTATTTCACTTCCACATTTGTTAAATAGGTTTACAAAAATTATTATATTAAATTTACTTAACTCTACAGTTATATCTAATCTACGCTATTTAAATATGACTAGAAAGAAGAAAAAAAGATATTTACAGGTCTGTCTCAGCACATAACTTAAATATAATTTAACCATAAAAAAATTTGCATCTGTATACGAATAAAAAATTGTTATATTTTAAATTTTTAATAATATAGAAATGAAACCAAAAGTAACGACTTCATAAGTCCGAATGAGAATCGGTGCCGTGATACTATAACGAAGAGCTAGTTTTATAATGCAACTGGAGCAACAGCTTGTTGACAACTTTTTTGTTGGTCATCGGTAAAGTTTTTTAAGAAATTTAAAGTTTTTTAAGAACAAACAGCTAGTAATTTTATTATGTTGTACGTTTAAAAATGAATAGTGACGTTTGTAATACTTATTTTATACAGAAAGTCTTTTTATTTTTCTTTTTCTAGAATTTACATCACGTTTCATGTGCTACCAGATTTACCATTTAGTTATACAAAGGATTTTTTACACAGTATCATGCCATTAATAATAAAAGTTAAACAATTTGTTTAACGGAAATGTAGTGATTCATGTCATTACCAAAAATTTCGGGTTTGAACAGAGAATTATTTGTGTAGGTCAGATTTCGGCTCTTTTGTGTATTAATTTCTTTAGTTAAAACATTGGGACATCAAATGTTGTTTGGCTCTACATCATTAGAAGCTAAACTGAAATACGAGAGTCATTTAATAAGTAAAGAGACAAATAGTTCTAGCTCAAGAACGGTTTATTGGATTGCTACAAAATTTGGCCTACTTTTTGACATAATACCCCCCAACGTTAATACACTTCTCCCACCTTTCTGCTAGCTTTATGATTCCTGTGGCAAAGAATTCTTTCGGTTAACGTCGAAGCCACTCTTGCACTTTTCCTTCACTTCTTCATTGTCGGTGAACCGCTTTCCACATAGGGCATCTTTGAGAGGTCCCAAAAGGTAAAAATCACGAGGCAAGATCTCCCAATCCAGTACTTAAAGCTTTTCTTGGGTAAAGTATGAGGGCAAGAATTGTAAATGGTTCTGAATAATATTCTGAACAGTTTCAAAGCTTACCCCAATCTTCTGAGCTATCATTTCAACAGTAATTTTTCTGTTATTACGAATAAGTCCATCAATCCTCGATTCCAACGAGGGATCGGAAACTTCGACAGTCCACTTCGCTGCTCGACACACACTCTTATTTGGCCACTTTTGAATCGATTTATCCACTTGTAAACGTTTTAGAATGTATTTTACTTGGCTTAACAGCTTCTGCTACTAAAAATCTGATGACAGAAAGCTGCTCTTCTAAAGTCCAGTCTTCCAATGCACTCGCCATGGAAAACTGGATAGTTTGAAGTTATGTTTACATTACATGCTCGAACAGATGATTATAACTTATCACAAGGTTGCCAACTTGCACTCCTAGAAGTATGGAGCAGTTTCGTTGAATGGGTTAAAGAGACCAATTGTCTCTTTACTTATTGAACGACGCTCGTAGGTAAACTTCCATTCCTTAATTACAGCATAAAATCATAATAAAAAAATTATATTCAGCACAGCTATTACACTAGCACAGGTTATTATTAAGATATCAGTTTCTTGTTTGTAACATAAGATCATTGCCGTACTTACTGAAAAACTATAAAACGTCAGGGTCCATTTCCCCATTAGGTACTAAAAAGCGATATCTTTGTGTAGTTGCTTTTGATACAATGGTTTGCTGGTTTCAATATACAGTTTGTCAAGTAAGAACGTGTCCGTGATAATTCATTTTTGGTAGATGCGATTCTAGCGATTCGACAAAAAATCGGTAGTGGAAACCTTTGTCTACGACGCATTTTAATAAAAGTATCAGTCGATTCCGAACTTTCGTCGAAATCACGTAAAATCTAAAATGAGTCACTTGTTTGCGCGTCAATTCGAGGCAGTCTTTCTTTGCTCCCATCCAAAGGGTTCTAAGACGACACATTCTGCGGCCGCTAAATATATTAAAAAGTCGGTATCGTTTGTGAAGAAGTGGGTAAATCATTTTAAAGAGACGAAAAATGTCGACCAAAACGTGGCTCAGTAGGTAAAGTCACTCCGAAAGTCAAAAAATGAATCGTCTCTTTGTTTTCACGGGACCTGAAATTGGCGCTGCGTCAAGGAGCGGCAAAATTAAGAAAATCGGGTTTGAATATGTCCCATGACATTATTCGACAACATCTTCGTGTTCATGATGTCAAATTTCGAAGCACGTTGAAGAAACCTTTGCTGGGCGAAAATCACGTCGCGAAACGGCTCGCTTGGGCCCACGATAAGATATTAGAGTAGCCCTCACAATCGCCAGACCCCAACTGTATTGAAAACGTTTAGTCCCTTCTAAAGATATAGCTCAGAGGAAGGACGCTGAGGACTTTGACTCAGTTATCTCGCAAGATTCCAAAAATTTGCAGAGTATGCAGAAAATCTCGCCGACAGTATGCCTCGAAGTTGCCAGGCGATTATGCAGGAGACGATTATTGATACAGAAGGCGATTGAACAACTTACTAAAGTAATTGCGCCGTTGTTAGTACACCAAAGAATACATTGATGGCAAAAAATGTTCTAGAAACATATTTTTTCCAAGAATACGAGCGGTCACGTTCTTACTTGACAGAGT
The DNA here is from genome assembly GCA_019049505.1 of Pachyrhynchus sulphureomaculatus. Taxonomy (NCBI): domain Eukaryota; kingdom Metazoa; phylum Arthropoda; class Insecta; order Coleoptera; family Curculionidae; genus Pachyrhynchus; species Pachyrhynchus sulphureomaculatus. The sequence goes on along the minus strand of CM032451.1, from coordinate 43,868,022 downwards.
GTATCAAATTATTTTGATAACACCCTGTATATAAATAAAATGTTGAACGCGTAAATGAATCAAACTATAGAATACGTAAGCAAAACTCTACATCACATTTATTATATATCGATAAGAATGCATTTAAATTTATATAGAAAAACTGTATAAAAGAAACTACGCGCTAACGAAGTTCAAGCTATGGAAAATACCCCAAAAAAATTAAAAAATATACCGAATGGAGACCCTCCTGAAGCTTCTTTGCGTCATAAGGTTTTATCGATTAACAAGCATTACAAGAGCTTTTTAAAATGTCTGGTAGTGTCTGGATATTTTCGGCACAGAATAATTAATTGTAGATTTTTATACAAGGTGTTTTATAAAAACAATTTAAAATTATATAAAAAACAACACTATGTTTTAATTTCCAATATATTTAAAGTCACTTGACAATTGTTTCACCATACAATGGCTTCTTCAGAAGTAAATAAGCAAGAAAAATATTTGATAGTAATCCTGGTTATATAGTGCTTAAAACTATCCTTAATTATCTAAGATTATGCTAATCATTTTATTATATTATTTACAGACAGAATTATTTTAAGAATGCAAATCTGTGGTACTATTTCCGAGAACTAATAAAGATTAAGTAAGGGTAAATGGTTTAAGTCTACCTGTTCGTTTAATAATTGATTGGAGTTTTTCCGTTTGTTAATTTCAAGACATTCAAGCAAATTAAATTTTTTAGATTTATTTTCTACATGTAGGATTTTTAACGTATCATCAAAATTATGGGATTCGTTTATTATATGGGTTGCGTAATGTGAATTGTTCTTATTTTTTAAATAACTATGTTTATGTTCTTAAATGCGAGTTTTAAAAGATCTACCAGTTTGTCCAACGTAGGTTTTAGTACAAGATCCACAATTTAATGGATGAACTTCTGATTTTAAGGATTTCTTAGATTTGGTTTTGTTATTCAAAATTATACTCCCTAAGGAATTACTGGTTTTGAATGCTATTTTATTGTTCTTTTTTATTAAAATGTTTGGAAATTGTTCCATGTACTAAATTTTCCTTTTTTTGGATAAATTTGAGAATTGTTATTTTCCCTGTGAATGTGAGTGTACTAAATTTTCCTTTTTTGTCATTAATTGTGGGATAAATTAGAGAGATTGCTTGTTTAAAGGACTTTTTATTCAAGATATTATCTATAATGTTGGGGTCATATCCATTATTAATTGCTATTTGTTTGATTATGTTGAATTCTTTGTTAAAATTAGTTTTAGTCATAGGGATATGTAATAATCTATGTATGAAAGAGTTAAAAGCTACCATTTTTTAAGGATAACGGTGTCTGGTTAGTGCGGGAAGAACTATTGTGTATGACTGTGTCAGTATGTGAAGGTTTGTGGAAAATCGAGAAATCGTGTTTATTGTTCACTTTTGATATAGATATGTCTAAGAAATTTATAGAGTTATTGGTTTCTAATTCTATGGTAAATTTAATATTAGGATGCAAATTATTTAAGAAGTTAAGAAAATAGTACCACAGATTTGCATTCATAAAATAATTCTGTCTGTAAAGCCGCGGGCCCGGCTTAATATAATAAAATGATTAGCATAATCTTAGATAATTAAGTATAGTTTTAAGCACAATATAACCAGGATTACTACTAAATTGTCAAGTGACTTTAAATATATTGGAAATTAAATCATAGTGTTGTTTTTTATATAATTTTATTATGAATTTCCAACAAGTATCGGCTAACACAATCAAAGAAGAAAAAACAATTTAGTTTTAAACTGGGTATAGTAAAAAATCAAATTGATAAACTTTATGGTGTAGGATAATTATTTCTTAAAAATCATATCATTACCCGGCACTTTTCTAATGGAGCCGTGAAATTACCGATCACTGCTCGACACGGAGATAACGGAAATGAAAATACCCGACGAATTGTCGCAAAAAATTGCGAGAAAGAAGTGAAAACATCAGGCGTCTGTGTGTGCTGTAAACGACCTAAATAAACGGGTAACACAACGAAAATGGCAATGGAATGATCATATAAACCGAATGGATGGAGAAAGATTAGTTAAAATCGCCAGAGATAAGTCCGCTGTAGGAAAAGGGAACGTGGAGAGACCGAGAACGAGGTGAAGCAACAATTTGACTCTCAACAGAGGAAGTCTTTGAAGGAATAAGCTGAAGATCTACTATTCTTCTTAAAGTGCCTATTCGGTTCGAATGTTGGCAATCATTCTGGCTATTATTACTCTATCCACTGGAGCTCTAAAAAGACCGATAGTATTTGTTGAGAACCAATTTCGCAGATTGTTTAATCAGGAGATAAATCTGCGCCCTGGTCCCCTTTTTCCAAAACCTTTCCTTGGAGTATTTGCTGTAGTAATCCATATCTGTGGGAATTTCTCATTACGTGTCCCAAATACTCCAATTTTCCTACTTTATCAGTTTCTATAATTTCCAGTTTCTTGTTCATGAGGCGTAAGACATCCTCGTTGGTAATATGGTTAGTATAAGAAAATTTCAAAATTCATTTTGAGGAATACTGCTAGTAATCCCACTGTTCGTTTATCATGGTACCTAGATATGAATATTTTGGAGTTCTTTGTATTTGTTGACTGTTAACCATTAACAAGGTTTTGCTGATATTAAGTGCGAGGCGGTATCGATTACTGACTTCGTTTATTTTTGTCATAAGATGTTATAGATCCTTTAAGTTATCAGCCATAACCGCCGTATCGTCAGCCATAACCGTCGTATCGTCAGCATAGCTAATATTATTTATTCGCTCCCCATTAAGCCGTATTACTTTATCAACCTCTTCCAGTACCTCTCTAAAGATTTGCTCAGAATATATATTAAACAATAGTGGAGACAAGACACAACCCTGCCTTACTCCACGCTCAATCCATATTGCTTCTGAACGCTCCCCTATTGCCCTAATAAATGCCAACTGGTTCAATAGAGATTGCTAATAATCCGCAGATCCTTTCCATTTAACCCAAGGTTTTTCAGAATTTCGACCATTTTGTGATGTTGGACTCTATCAAAGGCCTTTTAGTAGTCGACTAGCCATAGATATATGTCACAATTGATGTCTCTACATCGCTGAATTAAAATCTGCATAGAAAATAAGGTCTCTCTGGTTCCCATGGCATCACGAAAGCCAAATGGTGTAGCTGACATGTTTTCTTCGCACGCCTACTATAGAAGGCGAGAAAGGACGAAGTAAGAAACAAAAGTGGTGTAGTTTTGAGTATCCCCACGAGGAATCAATGCTACGTGGAGGTGAACTTGTGTCGCCGATTTCGGAAATCAATTTATTCGAATGATTGGCAAAGATGTGTTTGAAGTGTGCGTTGTCGTCTAACCAACGACATTTTGTAACGTGGGTAAGTGAAAGTTTTGAATCAGCTTAACATGCAACTCCAAATTAATAGTTGGGCGTGACATCCTCCAAAAAGTACGGACCAAATATTCCACACATCATTTTCAGTAAATGTAAAGGTTTTGATGCCTTAATTTTGGATTTGCGAAATACTGGCAATTTTGTTTATTGACACGGTTGCACTAGTAAATTACTAATCAAAATCATGACTGCAAAAATAACAAAAAAGATCAAAATAAGCGACGAACAGCAAGGATTCGGAGAAAATAGAGCTACAGTGGATGCTATATTTACAATCCGACAATTGATTGAAAAATCATTAGAATTCAATATACTTCTACTTCTGTGCTTAGTTGATCTAAAAAAAGCATTCGATAGGCTACGCTTGAGAGACGTGTTACAAATTTTACGAGATCATGACTTCAACAACTATATTAAAATGATAGAACAGGTCAATAAAAATAAGAGGATACGTATAAACTCACAGCAAGGACTAACTGAAGAAGTACCGATATCATCTGGAATTCGACAAGGCGATAGCATGAGTCCAACACTTTTTAATTTAATAATGGACAAAATAATAAATAGTGTCAATGAGGTCAATGGCGGATACAACATGGGAAGGAAAACTCTAAAAATATAGTGCTTTCCTGATGAGGCAATAATAACAGCAGAAAATGAAGATGGCTTACAGCGATTAATATATCGTTTCCAAACCACAGCGGAAACTTACAACATGAGAATATCAGTGGAAAAAACAGAATCAATGATTATAGCTAAAGACCCCTTTAGATGTAAATTAGCAGTCTACAACAAAACAGTAGCATAGAACATACACTGCACACACCTAGGAGTACAGCTATCCAGCTCAAAAATTCCATATCAACAAGTACTCAATCAGGCAAATAAGGCATCGAGAATATCTGGTTGTTTGAGGGACTTAATATGGAAAAATGCCCACATGTCTACAGAAAGCAAAGTGCGTATATATAAGACGTAGGCTGAAAAGTTTTTGGTCTGACACATATATGTCGCCCTTTTCAAAAAATCCATGTGCTTTTTAGGAAGTACCAACCTTTAAACGATACGTGTCAAAATTTCATGATATTTCGACGATTAGTGTACAAGTTACAGTGATTTTAGTGACGCTACTTTTGATATTTTCAAAACAATGGAAAAAATCGAATTTCGTGTTGATTAAACACTGTTTTTTGATGGAAAAAAATACCGTTCGAGCAAAGCAATGGCTTGATAAGTGTTACGGGGACTCTGCCCCTCGGAAATTATTCATCATTTATTGGTATGCTGAATTTAAACGCCGTCATACAGATATAAATGATGCTGAATGCTCTGGACGCCCAAATGAGGTGGTTAAACCGGAAAATATAAAAAAAATTTACAAAATTGTTTTGGATGACCGTAAAGTGAAATTGCGTGAGGTAGCTGACACCCTAAAGATATCAAAAGAACGTGTTAGTCATATTTTGCATGAACATTTGGGCATGAGAAAGCACTGTTCGAAATAGGTGCAGCGTTTGCTCACAGTGGACTAAAAACAACAACATGTTGATGACTCTGAGCGCTGTATGGACCTGTTTAAGCGCAATAAAAAGGATTTGCGATGCGATATGTGACAGTGGATGAAACATAGATTCTACATTACACACCGGAATCAAATCAGCAGTCAGCTGAGTGGACAGCAACCGGTGAAAGCCGCCCGAAGTGACCAAAGACACAACAGTTGGCTAGGAAGGTTTTGGCCTCTGTATTTTGGGATTCGCATGGAATAACTTTCGTAAACTATGCTGAGAAAGGAAAAACCATTAATAGTGAATATTATATAAAGTTATTGGTGCGTTTAAAGGCAGAAATCGCAAATAAACGGCTTCAAATGAACAAGAAAAAAGGGCTCCTTTATCAAGATAATGTACGGTGTGCATTATCTTGATATGAAGAAGATCATGAAGAAGTTATCGCCAGAAGCCAAACCTTCTACAAGAAAGGTATAGAAATGTTAGAAAAGCGTTGGACTGATTGTATCGCTCTTGAAGGAGACGATAGTGATAAATAAAGTCGAATTTTCCAAAAAAAAAAAATAGGTTTTAAGTAGTTAGACCAAAAACTTTTCGGTCTACGTTTTAAAACCGTGGTGAGACCGGTTTTAATGTATGCAACAGAAACAAGAGCAGAAACATCTAAAACAAAAGGCTTCATGAGAGCTACAGAAATGAAAACACTGCACACTATCAAAGGAATAACCCTGAGAGACCAGGTACGAAGCACAACTATATGAGAAGAACTCAAGATTGCAGACATCGTCCATTTCGCCAAATTAAGATGTCGATATTAGAAGAATTACGCTTAAAAACAGACGAACTAAGACCTTGTCTTACAGGAAGAAGAAGAAGAAGAAGAAGAAAAAGACTGACCTAAATCTTCACGAAAAATATGTAACATCGAAACCTTGAGCACATTTACATCATGTGATCGTTAACGTATTGACGTTGGTAGCGCTACACCCTGTATTTATAAATTGTAATGGTTATAAAATTTCCTATGTCACCTGCTGACATTTGAATAATTCAGATTACTATTTTGGGCCCAAAGAAATATTGGGTATTGCTATTAAAATGGATTCCTGTGGGGCCCTGAAAGGTTACTTCCGGACCACTGAAGTTTCCAAAGATATTCTCCATCAAATTATCCAAAGATATATCCTCAAATGCAGATTATGAAGGGTCAACGGTTTTAAATGAGCATTAGAAATTCAATTTCAAGCTCTTATATGTCTGAATAGAAAGTCGGGGAATATTTACGTGCTGTTCGGAATTTAAAAGACATTGAAATTGACTGTATGCTGCTCGTTATTTTTGAAATAAATCTTTTTTTTTTCACTATTGCGAATTCTATGCCTTTTTTTTATAGACGATGCATGTAAAACCACAAATTTTAACTTTAAAAGCTGAAAAATTAAAGTTTTTTAAAACGGTCCCAAAAAGGTATTAACAGTCTGGTTGAATTCTTTGGTACCCGACTGTTAAATCACAGTAAACATAAAACACAGTAGCGACGCTCAAGAAAATTTCTGTCTGTCCTGCTCTTTATCATGCATGCGTCCCCTATCATACCAACAGCATGGCTGCCAGCGCGGGCGCAGGTTGTGTTTACATCTGAATTTCAAGGAGAATCATTTGATAACGTGCTCCAAATTTTATTATTAATAATTTTTTAATAAGTAAATGACGTTATTTGAAAATAATTATAAATAAATAACCGGCAAGTTCAAGTCGGACTTGGGCAATTAGTGTTCCGTACGTTGATTGCTTTTAAAATAAAACATTTTATTACGGAGGTATAAAATGATCAATGACTTGACAAAATACACACTAAAGAGGTTTTCAACAAAATTTATTTCCTATCTTTACTGAAAACTAATGACCTTGAAATCTTTGTTTTTTTATATACCAGACAAATTGTTAAAGGTAAGGCTCTCGTGATAATTTTCGTTCAATCTACACCCTGTGGAGAATATTTCAGAGTTTTTTTCAAAATTTTTTGATCAGTACTTTTTGAGATAAGAGGGAAACAGCGATTTTTCGCGATTTTTTAAAAATAATACAAAGAAAAGTGTGCGCAAGTATTATATTATATATATTTTTGAACTCGTGTTTTTACAAGGTTTCATTTGACACCCCACTCGATGACCTAGTGAAAAAAATTTTTCTTAACTTCCGATTTCACCCCCCAAAAACCCCTTAAGTCAAAATTTAACTTTCAAAACTATACGGCTTAGATGAGACGATCAATTCCTATAATAGTATCAAATTTCAACTTCCTATGTCAAATAGTTTAGGAGAAAATCGGGTGTGACAGATGGACGGACACAAAAGTGATCTTATAAGTGTTCCGTACGTCAGTATAGTAGTCAGTATAGTATAGTGTCGTGTCGACATTAGGGTGATCACAAGGTATAGGGGGAAAAAATATTTTCATCGTAATGCCAATTATCTAAAAAATAAGATTTGCACAGTTTTAGCTCAAACAGATAACGTTAACCTTAACGATAAAGCTGTAAAATTCGATTTTTTGCAAAAAAATCGTGGTTTTTCCCTCATAAAATAAAAAGAATTCGTCCTAGAAACCTGACTCTTGTTTCATTTTATACGAAATGTTATTGCCTTAAAGGTTTACTCCTACCACTTTTTTGTTAAAACTTTTGTATTTGAAGATATTCGATGATTCGAATCCTTAAATTCAACCTTCGACCTGTTTAGAAAACGAAAGTGAAAAATGGCAACAAAGATACCTAACTTAAATATTTTTGACCATTTTTTGTTTCCTTTGTATTATAAACAATTATACAAATACATTATTATACAATATATAATACGACATAAAATTGTCATTTGTTTTAACTTTATAAATAATTTTACGAATTGCAAGGTAGTGGGTACCTTCCTAATATTTAGTTCTATTCTTTAAAAGGTTTGTTTTTGTTACAAAAAAGCTATTGCTAAGGCCCCTTTTATCAGAGAATTCTACCTCGAGTGTCATAAACCACACCCCTTCTTTTTTGTTCCTTATCTGGGATGCTCGGGAAGAAGTCACGTTTGCCCTTCAAGCAGTGAACATTTCAACAACGTTCGTTTAGTGACTTTTCTGTGAGGTTTGCGTGACAATGTCTTCTACAGCATCAACAAGCCATGCTTGTTCGAGTTCGAGTGCAAAGCAGAAAGAAATGGTGTATTTAATCGGCCACATGTCTCATCAAATCAGTGGCAGTAAATTATCATCTAATCGTCAAGTTTTACGCAGTTTATTTTATAATATACGTCAAGTGAAACTAAACACCAGAGAAGCTGCATGACTTACAATACAGGAAGTCTTAATTTTTTGGGAGAAAGCTAAGATACCAGCTATCCACCTAAAAGATTGTGTTGCAAAATTAGAAAAATTGTACGAAGAGTGGAAAAAACTGCAAAAAAAACGCTAAAAGATCTAAAAGCACAGCGCAAAATAAAAAAGTAGAAGCTTTTAAGTCACAGATATTTGTTTATTTGTAATCAATCAAACCCACTTTGGCTCCCAACCAAGACCTACAGTTGTTAAAATCTTTTGTGAAATACAGATAAATTGATAAAGCACTTGCAGATAAGGCACTGTCTAGAATGATGGTATCTCAATTTGGAGCTAGTCGCATTTTCATTTTTTGATGAAGCTTTAGAAAAAAATGTCAAAATAAGCATGACTGCAAAATGTCTAAAATTAGTTTCCGTTGAAGAAAAAAGTTACAATAATAGGGATGTAAAAGCCAGGCTCGATCTCGAACAAGTGAATGATTTATTGGACAAAAAATTTGCTTATTTTGTTTCTATTCAAACTCTAAATTTTTTCAAGAGATTTGATTTTGATACAAACTTTTTAAATACTGATCCCGATGAATGGTATGACAATTCACAGTATTTAAAAGCTAACAATATAGTAAATAGTCACAGCCAGTGACACAGCTGAAATGGGTGTAAAATTAATTTAAGACTTCAATTCCTCTTTGACGAACGAAGAACAACGGTAGTTTCTGTTACAAGTTTTATCTGAATGTAGGAAAAATTTTCCTGACTCTTCAAAGGTCACCTTATTTATCTAAGCCATTACCACTTTGATCTGAAAATAAATTGTAAATGTAAATAATAGTAATAACTTCTTTCCTTTATATTGCTCCCTTTTTTATAACTAAACTTTAAATAATAAAATGCATTTGAACATTATTTCTTCTTATTTTTATACCTTTTCTCCTAAATCCTCCATTTTCAATTTGGATTTTGCTCTATTTTCTTTTGAAAACAGTTTTAACTAAACCTTTTTTTATGTACATATTGAAAAAATAAATAAAGTAAACTCTAGAGAGCCGATTTAATTGAATCTTGCAATGTTTTTAGACATTTTCATAAAAAATAAATTTTGATAAAAAGTCACAACTTCAACCTTGATTATGCACGGGTTAACGTTAGCCAATTGAGCTGAAACTTTACCAATCTCATTTCTTAGTCAATTGACAACTTTTAGGAGGGTCCCCCAAAAAATTCGAACAGTGATTTTTTGCGACTACCCTAGTTGACATGCAGAGCTTTGGGCCAATCATTCCGAAGTAGTAACTTAACCCATTTAAAATATACATCTTACAGTTTGTCGATACACGTAACGAATAGTCGAATGTTCGAGAGAAATCTCGGCTCTGCGCTCCAAGCAGCTTACAATGGAAGGAATAGCCCTCAACGAAACACAAACTACTTGAAAAATGATCCGGCTTTGCAGGGTAAATCCTGCCCTAAACCCTTACCCTCCTACTTAACCAATTTATGTAATTTATTTTAGAAAGGAAATCCTTGAATAACAATTTTGAATGGGTAAGTGCGAAGCTGTATTTTTTGTGAGGCTTGTTTACCATTAGTACAGAATTGCTCGCGTATATTTTGCCATTATTTTTTTGAACATAAATAATACGATACTCTGCAAGGCAGGTAATGTGGTTACATTATAAACATCCATTTCTGTCACTCAATTTTGATAAATACCATTCCATTAGAGCTCTCCATTTAGTTAAAGTGGCGAGTCACGTGGTATTGTGTTGACATTACGGTTTTGGGGTCGCGGATTGCTATTTCGGGGTCAGGAGTGGTATCGGATATTAATAGGAAGTAGTACAGTGAATTATTAGGTATGTGAGGAAAATGGTTTAATCCAGACCGCTGGAGTGTGTAGAGGAATTTAAGGTGAAATGTGCTGGTTACTATAATTGGAGGTTGATGTATTGTCGAGGGAATTATAGGTTAAAAATAGTTTTTAAGTAAGAACGTGTCCGCGATAATTCATTTTTGATAGATGCGATACTAGCGATTCAACAAGAAATCGGTAGGGAACCTTTGTCTACGATCAGTGTCGTAGCTAGGTTCTAGAGCATCCTGCGCCCCTAAAAAATTCCCGTAAGTAGGTATCTTATAAAACAGAAGACACAGAAATAATGAAATTTGGTTAAAATGTACTTTTCTCGCGTTTTTTTTGACGAAATTTTGTTAATGGCATGATCTAGATTAATTTTTTTCACAATTTCATATTCAACTGAAATTATAGCGAGATTGTTCGGATGTTCTGGGCCAATCTGCGATCGTAAATAATTTTTTATTAAGTTTAATTTTGCTGAGAGATCTTTCACAGCTAGAAGATGTCACAGGTAGAGACAAGTCGAAAAGCTACGCCTATATTGGGATAACTTATCACTGAACCAAATTCTTCATGACAATTCAGAAGAACAATGTAGTCTGCATTTTTTAAATCGGACAACAATGATTTTATTTGGTGTTTGTAACTTTCAATTTTCAAACATAACTCATTGGCATCTAAATCTTTGTATTTTAATGCGAGATCAGCTGCGGATTTTTTTAGTTCTTCAGTGGAGGTTGTCAATAACGAAAATCCTGTTAGGAAAGCAAAATCAGAAGCTACAGCAACTAAATTTTGAAATCTCCAATCCATTTGCTGAATGAGTGTGTCCAGTACACAGCAAAGCTGAATTTTAAACTGTTGAAATGGAGTTATTGAGGCGGCGTCATCCGTGGCCTTTTCGTCTAACATTGCACTAACTTTTCTTTTGCGTTTTCTATTAGGCGCTATCGCCATTAATTGTTCTTTTGTATAGTATAAACTCTTTTGTGTAAGTGTCTTGTTAATGCGCTCCTTTGAGGTCTGCCTCTCTGGAAACCTCCCTGTTGCCAGGCCCTAGCTGCGACACTGTCTACGATGCATTTTAGTAAAAGTATCAATCGATTCTGAATTTTCGTCGAAATCACGCAAAGTCCAAAATGAGTCACTTGTTTGCACGTCGGTTCGAGGCAGTCTTTCTTTGATTCTATCCAGAGGGTCCTATAATGACACTTTCGGCGGCCGCTAACTATATTAAAAAGTTGGTATCGTTTGGGAAGAAGTGGGTAAATCATTTTAACAAGACGAAAAATGTCGACTACTGGCCAAAACGTGACTCGGTAGACAAAATCACTCCGAAAGTCGAAAAACGAATCATGTCTTGGTTTTCACGGGACCCGAAATTGACGCTACGTTAAGGAGCGGTAAAATTAAGAAAATCAGGTTTGAATGTGACCATTCGACATCTTCCTGCTGATGATGTCAAATTTCGAAGCATGTTGCAGAAACCTTTGCCGGTCGAAAATCATGTTGCGAAGCGGCTAGCTTGGGCCCACGATAAGATACTAAAGTGGCCCTCACAATCGCCGCATATCAACCCTATTGAAAACGTTTGGTCCCTTGTAAAATTTGCAGACTATGCAGAAAATCTCGTCGATAAGATGCTTCGATGATGCCAGGCGATTATTGATGCAGGAGGTGATTGGACAACTTACTAAGATAAATGCGCCATTGTTAGCACACCAAAGAATACGTTGATGCCAAAAATAAGTTTTCGAAACATATTTTTTCAAGAATACGAGTGGTCACGTTCTTACTTGACAGACTGTATCACAAAGAAGTAATTTAGTTAAAAAAAGTGACTCATTAAGCTCCAGGTGGAAAAAAAAAACATCTGCTTTCGTATTCTGGTATATAAGATAAGCATTTAAAAATTTGAAGAGCTCTTATCGTTAGTAATCAACAAGGAAACCATAACGGAACAAAATGATTACCTAATTAACCAGTTAAGCAAACAAACGTAAAGAAAACTAAAAAATGAGATATAAAACAAATAAACAGAAGTTATTTTTAAAATTTTTGAATTAGTGCAACGAATTACGTACACATACCACTAAAAATTCATGATTTCGCGATTAATTTAAATGTAAATTTTGCGCATGGGGATTTTAGATTTAATTCGCAGTGACCTCTAGGGGAATTAAAACCCCATTTCAAATTAACCTGTGAATATGTAATTTTACTGAAATACCTGGTGATGGTAGAAAGTTCCTGGTGTAAATTATGAAAATATAATAGCCGTAGCCAGTTTAAATTTTGAAAGATGGTTTAAAACAGTCCGGTAGGAAAGTATGTTTCGCGTCCACGAAATTGGTACAGAAAAAAATATAATGGCTTATGTCAATAAATTTTGTTCTGATATTAGAAGTGGACGAGGTCTAAGAATAATAAACAAATTGTTGACCGTGTCCTTTACCAATCAGTAAACTATTTGGTTTTTCAAATACCGGTGGCTTTTTGGTAGTTCCTGACAGTTCTCCAAATTTTGAGATCAGATGCAAATAGCTACAATTTTGTAAACTTCAGATGGGAAACTTACACAAGTTACAGAGCTTATACACTACCGTCAGAAAGTATTTGCCCACCTAGAAATTTCAATGTAAATGCCAAAATTTAATACCTAATTAAACTCTTTTGTTATATTAGGTAAATTTAATTGTTCTTACCAAGTGTCCATCATAATATTGTTTAGATAAGCTTTTTTGGTGAAATCACAAATTAAAAACCAATTAGAACAAATTTCCAAGTTTTGCATGATAATCGTTTTGAGGCGATTTCTGAGAATTCTAGTTGAAGTAAGAATTCATTTCAAGTTTCTAGGGGATTATGGAAATTCCTAGTGACATTTTATGATAAATACCATTGCCCTTTTGGAAATTAACCATTCGCAAAGAATACTTTGTCATTGATACACAATTGTTTTGTGAAAATGCCAAAAACGAATGAAGTTTCCGTTGAAAATCGGGCTCTGATAATAATTGCGAGACATCAAAATAGTCACTCGAGTCGACAAATCGCGAGTGATATGCGGATGCCAAGGAGAACGGTGGACTACATCGTAAAAAAAATTCTGTGGGACATGGAATTCTCAACTAAAAAACGTTCAGGAAGGACTCGAAAAACGACTCCCGCTGAAGACAGAGCTATATATAACAATGTTCAGCAGACGTAATCGCCGCCTAACCGCACCAGAAATCACGGCTCAAGTAAACCTGGAGCGGCCTATCCCCATCAGCGTGACAACCATGAAGAACAGCTTAGCAGAAGGCGGACTATACGGGAGAGTTGCAGTGAGGAAATCACTTTTTAGGCAAGTGCATAAACGTAAACGATTAGAATGGGCCAGAGAACATGAAAATTGGACATCAGAACAATGGAATTCCGTGCTTTGGAGCGACGAATCTGAATTCGAAATTTTCGGTTCAAATCGACGAGTTTACGTGCGGTGGTCAGCTGGAGAGAGGATGTTGGAAGCCTGTCAGTTGCCTACAGTAAAACATGGTGGAGGTTCAGTAATGGTTTGGGGTTGTTTTGGCAACGGTAAAGTTGAAAAAATCTTTAGGATAGAAGGAATCATGCGAAAAGAACAGTATCAAGAAATTTTGCTAACTCAAATGCTTCCTTCTGGAAGAGATTTTTTTCAGGGGAAATTTATTTTTAAGCATGACAACGACCCTAAACATTCTGCTAAACAAATTAGAGAACTTTTGGATCAATGGAAATCCGATGACGTCCTGGAAGTGATGAGTTGGCCTCTACAATCACCCGACTTGAACCCCATCGCTGTGAGACCATTTGGACAGGTGTGTTCGAAAACTCAATCCAACATCAGAAAATCACTTGTGGGAACTTTTATAAGCAGAATTGGTTAAAATAACCGAAGAAACTCTGAAGAAACTATTTTACAGAATGCCGAAACTCTGTAAAGCGGTAATTAAAAACAAAAGAGGTCACACAGATGAGAAAAATCCTGGAAAATCATGAATATTTTTCTGATTTTCTAGAATGTAAATAATGTGAAAATAAATAATTAATTAAAATTAAAAAAAAGATTATCTGGGTTTTTGTTGTCTTGGGAGTGAAATAACTAGGTGGGCAAATACTTTTTGACGGTAGTGTAGGTATAAGTGATGCTGGACGTGATGTGGCATCACTTATTCAATCGACAGAGGAGACATCCAGAGAATTAGATCTGTAATTGCAGAATAGATAATAAGCTCTGTAATACTTTCACGTAAAAAGTATTTTTATTTTCCATATTCTACGAGGGCTACCTTTTTTACAAAAACAGTTTTTGGTACAAATTGTTTTATTGTTTTTCAAAATGTTCGCCTTTAAGATTTATACACTTTTGCATGCGTTCGAACCAATCCTCGAAACATTTTTTCCACTCTAAAGTTGGTACCTCAAAAACATGGTGTTGGAAATATTCAACAGCTTCTTGAGGTTATGAAAATTGCTGTCCACGCAATTTTTTTTTAACATTCGAGAACAAAAAGAAGTCGTTAGCCGACAAATTAGGTGAATACGGACAATGAGATATTAATTCGATGTTTTTCTTCGTCAAATCATCAATTATTAGACGTGTTGTGTGAGAGCTGGCACTGTCATGATGAAGAATGATGTTTTCAGTTGTTTTTCCTGATTTCATCGCTGACATCTGGTAAACAAATTGTTGTATACCATTTAACATTAACTGTTCTTCGATTCTCCAAAGCAATGGTTCAAACATGTCCAGTATAACCAAAAAAACAACCGATCATTTTCTTGGAAGTGTTTCGCAAACGAACCACTTTTGTTGGATTCGGTTCATCTTGGGATATCCAAACAGTTGACTGGTGCTTAGTTTAGGGCTCGTGCGTTGTTTTTTTTGGAACAACTGATTTTGGTCGACCTTCATAATATTCATCGCTGATGGAAGCACGACCATGACGAAATTCTGCAAACCAATTGTAAACAGTCTTTTCTGATGGTGATTCATTACCGTAAAAAATCATCCAACGAAACCGCTCACTGGAAACAAACTACTTGGTCAATTTCTGAATTGCCACTGTGGTAATGTTACATCTCGATAGCGCCATCTCGTGGTGGTTTGTAAAAACTTAAAAGGTGGCCCTTATAGAGGTTAATTCTTGTTTGTATAATGTACCGAACATTTTTCCTTTTTTTTTTAACACAGTTGTAGCAGTTAGTGATAAAAAAAATATAGGGTGTCCCAAAGGGTATAGTCAAAAATGAACTAGTAGATTGGACCAAAATAAGGTCAGAAGTTCTTATAAAAATGTCTCATATCTCCCCCTGTTAGGGAGATACCACCATCCAAATGGGGAGCCTGAAGATGGATTTTCATTGAATATTTCAGAAACCATTAAAGATAAAAACATGAAATTCAGGTTTTGAAGTTAAGTTTATGTGCTGAATCGGAATTTTACCTTATAATCGTAGATAATTCAACCAGTGCGTCAAAAGTAGGGGAGGGCGTGGTAAAAATGGACTTAACTTTTCTTTATAATAACTTTCATTGCATTTTCGCGTCGGATTAGGAAGCTTGAAATCTTTGGCGAAAAAAAAAGGTACTCTTAGTTTAACACGGTTAGACGCACCAATTCCGAGTTAAAATCGATAAAGACGTTCCATGTCAAAAAAAGAGCCTATTAACTAATATTATTGCGGTTATTAACAATACTTCAAAATATCCAGATATTTTCAAATGACCATACAACTAAATAATAATTAAAGAAAACATAATCATCGAATGAAGCAAAAAACTTATTTTTTTTCAAATTATCAAATCAAGAAAACAATCACAAATTTTAACTACGGAATATGTTCGATATGGGCACCTTGTACAGTTATGCATTTCCTTAAGTTAGTGAGGAAAGTCCTTTAAACTCTAAATAACGTTTCAACACAGTGAAAAGAAAATGATTTCTAACAGCTCTTCCCTAGTTTGTACAGTCGAATAAACAAGATATTTAAGGTGGCCCCATAGAAAGAAGTCTAAGGGATTTAGATCTAGTGATCGGGGTGGCCACGGGAATGGCCCACCCCGACCTATCCAACGATTGAGAAACTGGTTATCTAAATATCCTCTAGCAATATTGCTGAAATGTGGTGGTGAACCGTCGTGCATTAACCATATATTGTTGCGAATATGTAACGAAACTTCTTCTAATAAATTATTTAAATCATCTTGAAGAAGTTGCAAATATTTCTCACCATTAAGTCGCCCGTCAATGACATATGGTCCAATCAAATAATTTCCGATAATTCCCATCCAGACATTTATTAAAAATTTATGTTGGTTTTTAGTCTGAAAGTGGGTTATCCTCATTCCATAAGTGAAGATTATGGGAGTTTATTACACCATCCCTAGAAAATCCCGATTCCTCTATAAAAAGCACTTTGCTTACAAATGTTTTATCTTCTCGTTGCTTCTGTAGAAACCAATTAGCGAATTCCACTAGTTCAGGATAATCATCGGGTGACATAGAATGAATTTTTTGGAAATGGTAGGAATGGAGTAATTGCTCTTGAAGTATCCTATGCACCAACGATTTGCAAGTATGAAGTGGTGCTGCCAATTTCCTTACACTATTAGTTGGATCGTTTGTTATTAGGTCCAAAATATTTTCTTCCATTTCAATGGTACGAGCAGTTCTTGGACGACCTACGCCTCCAGGTTTTGGTATAAAACTACCTAAAAGATATCCAATTGTAAGCACACATTTGAAAAAGCAAGACACAATAAACCTGATTTCCGCAGATTGCGATCAACTGGTTCAATAGTTCTGCGATCAGTACGTATCGATGAGGAACTCGTTCTGCGTAAAGGCGAGCCGCTTCACTAGCGTTACCAGAAGCTAAGCCATACATTAAATGCATATCCTCATACTCGACAAAAGTAAAATTTGGCATAATTAAATCGACCGCAATTTTTTGAACTTTCAGATTTGACTTGTGTGTTGACATTTGATTAATTATCATTGCACCTGGCAGAAGCCAAGTAATAGGCTCTTTTTATGACATGGAAATTCTTTATTGATTTTAACTCGAAATTGGTGCGTCTAATCGTGTTAAACTAAGAATAATTTTTTTTTGCCAAAGATCTCAAGTTTCCCTAATCCGACGCGAAAATGCAAAAAAAGTTAAGTCCATTTTTACCACGCCCTCACCTACTTTTGACGCACCGGTTGAATTATCTACGATTATAAGGTAAAATTCCGATTTAGCACATAAACTTTACGTTAGAACCTGAATTTCCTGTTTTTATCTTTAACAGTTTTTGAAATATTTAATGAAAACCCATTTTCAGGCTCCCCATTTGGGTGACTGTAGATCCCTAACGTGGGAAGATAGGAGACATTTTTATAGGAACTTCTGACTTTATTTTGGTTCAATCTACTAGATCCTTCATTTCTGACCATACCTTTTGGGACACCCTGTATATCCTGAATCCTTTTATTCTTTGACGTTAATGATAATGATAATCTAGAATTGACGTAATGCAAGAAAACGTACATTTTTAACCAACAATAACATACTTACGTTGCATAAAGATTCTTGCGTCCAAAATACAATAGGACAATTTAAAGAAAAAAAACAACAAAAACTTACTTGGACGATTTTTGTCATTTCCTGTATATCTATGACGCCATTGCCGTCAACATCATACATTCTAAACGCCCACTTCAGTTTTTCTTCGGGGGTACCACTCGACGTCACATCTATCGCCAATAAGAATTCCTAGAAAAAACGAAAAAAAATTAGAATAAAAACAGGAAAAAATTATAAACTGTATAATCCAGTCAGAACCTGCTCGCCTCTGTCAGTCTGTCATACCCGATTTTCTCACTTTATTTAGTTACTAGCTAATACATTACAATATTTTTTACAATTTATAATTTACAACATATTATGCAATTTCTTGTCTAATTGAACCACTAAGCAGTTTTCGAAACTCTGACAAATTTTTTGCATTTTTTGCCTCATTAGGGAGAGCATTAAAAAGTGGGACTCCTTCCTGGAACAATGGCCTCATCAAAAACAATTTTGTTGTATGTTCTATGTGAAAATTATCCCTGGATGTTATATTGTGCTGGTGAAGCTTGTAACGCTGAATTAGAAATTTGTTTAGATGGCCTGGTAATTACCTGTGAACTATTTTATGCATGATTATTAAATTACTTATTTTAATGCTCACCTCAACAGACACCCAATTAAGATGCCGCAGCATACTTTGTATTGGAGTATATATGTTACAACTCAACAGTACTCTCATATATTTATTCTGCAGTATTTGCAGCCTTCTCAAACTCTCCTGAGGGCATGCCAATAACAGAGAGTTACAATAAGTAAAGTGAGAACTGATGATTGTATTACACACTAGCATTTTAGACCACCCCGAAAGATTTCCTGCAATCCTTCTGAAAAACCCAATCTTTTTGCATAAATAGTTAACGTGCTGCACAAAATTTACTTGTGGGTCTAAGACCACTCCCAAAATATTTAATTTCATAAACCCGTTCAATAACCGCATTGTTTATCTGAACAACATGAGTATTATTATCAAACTGACCTACCCCTTGTGCCCAAAACCATAAATTTCGTTTTTTCAGAATTTAATTTGAGTTTGTTAACACACAACCCATCATCCTGGACAGCCAACTCACCATTTAATACTTCGGTGGCTTCCGCAAAGTCGCCACCAGAAACCGAGGCAAGTGTGTCATCAGCAAACAGGTTCACAAATGATTTTTTTTAAACTCTGTGAATATAATTCACATACATAATAAATAATAGTGGGCCCAACACACTCCCCTGCGGCACCCCTTAACAACTCTCAGCCCTCCTGGATCCATTATTACCTACTATGCTCTTATGATAACGCTCACTCAAATAGTCCTTTATTAGCCTTAATGCCGAACCTCTAATACCGTACGATTCTAACTTACTAATCAACATATCTCTATTAATAGTTTCAAACGCCCGCTTCAAGTCCACAAATACACCTAATACCACTTTGTCTTCATTAATATCCCTCCTCCAGGTATTACACACATATTGCAAGGCGGTCTCACAAAACCCCACTGGCCCTCATAAATTATTTTTTTCAAAATAATCTTGTAGTTGTTGTTCAATTACTATTTCGAGTATTTTTTCAATCGATGCTTTTGAAAGTTAAATTTTGACTTAACGGGTTAGTTTGGGGAGTGAAATTTTTACCAGGTCATCGAGGGGGGTGTCAAATGAAAGCTTGTAAAAACACGAGTTCAAAAAAATATATAATGTAATACTTAGGCACACTTTTCTTTGTATTATTTTTTAAATCTTTCGAAAAATACTGACAAAAAAATTTTGAAAAAATTCTGGAATATTCTCCACAGAGTATAGATTGAACTAAAATTATCGCGAGTGCATTACCTTTAATAATGTATCTAGTATATAAAAAAAACTAAAATTTCAAGGTCATCAGTTTTCAGTAAAGAGCGGAAAAAAACTTTGTTGAAAACTTATTTGGGATGTGTTTTGTGAAGTCATTGATCATTTTATACTTCTGTAACAAAATTTGTTATTTTAAAAGCAATCAACGTACGGAACACTAATTGCATTAAGTGGGCTACATCCATCAAACATTTTCCATTAGAATACTTGAGGAATAAACGCTAACCGTTTTTCGATGTTCCCAGGAATCAAGCTTGTCGGTAAGTTATGGGTCTGCAATCAGAGGAACAACTCACTTCTGAATAGAATCCAACAAATGCAGTGTATATATGGGAGCATACCCCCAAACATGGGAGCAGTATTCCATCATTGGTCGAATTTGAATGGCACTTCGTTGTTCTACACTGAGCTGTTTTCTTTGTGCCATTTTAAAAATGAAGTTTCGGACTATACAAACGAAGGAAACTCTTTGACGCACAATCAATTCAGAAATCGCATCCCTCGCCTTGAACGCTTGAGTTCAACTGTTAAGATCATATTAAATTTGAAGTTATTTAATGACCGCACCCATTGTAAATAAACAATAGTTTTTTTGTATCGAGCAACACAAGGGTAATAAAACAAGTGTGCAGTTGGAAATTGAAAAAAAAAAATCTAGGAAAAGATCTAATAGGTTTGCTTTTCAGTTGAAAATAGTCACTGCATCCTTACTTTTAGACGATAGTATATATTATGACCTTTCCAAACACGTAATATAATGTGTTAAGAAAATGTCAGAGCTTCGAAAACATCTTTTACAGTCTGTCAAGTAAGAACGTGACCGTTCGTATTCTTGAAAAAATGTGTTTCGAGGATATTTTTTACCATCAATGTATTCTTTGGTATGTTAACAACGCGCAATTATCTTAGTAAGTTGTCCAATCGCTTCCTGCATCAATAATTGCCTGACATCTTCGAGGTATGCTGTCGTCGAGATTTTCTTCATACTACGAGATAACTGAGTCAAAGTCCTCAGAGTCTTTCCTCTGAGCTTTCTCTTTACAAGGGACCAAACGTTTTCAATAAAGTTGGCGTCCGACAAATTGTGAGGGCCACTCTAGTATCTTATCGTGGGCCCAAGCGAGCCGCTTTACGACGTGATTTTCGCCCAGCAAAGGTTTCTTCAACGTGCTTTGGAATTTGACATTCTGAGCACGAAGATGTCGTCAAACGGTCTCATGGGACACATTCAAACTCGATTTTCTTAATTTTGCCACTCCTTGACGCAGTGTCAATTTCGGGTTCCGTGAAAACAAAGACACGATTCGTTTCTTGACTTTGCCTACCGAGCCACGTTTTGGCAAGTCTTTGACATGTTTCGTCTCGTTAAAACGATTTAGCCACTTCTTCACAAACGATACCGACTTTTTAATAAATTTAGCGGCCGCGGAATGAGTCATGTTAGGCCTCTTTGGATGAGGACTAAGAAAGACTGTCTCGAACGGACACGTAAATAAGTGACTCGTTTTGGATTTTACGTGATTTCGACGAAAGTTCGGAATCGATTGATAGTTTCACTAAAATGCGTCGTAGACAACGGTTCCCTCTACCGATTTTTTGTTGAATCGCTAGAATCGCATCTACCAAAAATGAATTATCGCGGCATGTTCTTACTTGACAGGCTATATATTAATTATTAATGAAAACATATTTAATTTGAAAATAAATAATAAAAAACTAATTTTAATTGACTCTCTTGTCAGTAAAAACGGCCAATAAACTCTTTTAAAGTATATTAAGTTTTCATTGATAGACTACCCACGAATTTTTCTTAATGGTATATTGACCTTTATTTTTATAGAACACCTGTTTTTTAAATCGATTTAGCAAAATAACAAAAAGGGGAATGAAATAAGTCCTCGACTGAAGCTTTTTGCTCCATTTAGATCTACAATAAATCCCTCGGTTTTATGATTTGACGTCACATTTTCCTTATTTTTCTTCTTTTTTGTTTCCCTGTTTAGAAATCAATTTTCTATTATATTTATAAATGGTATATTTTATGAGTTTCTGTTCGTAAAACTTTAAATTTGTGCCCCTAAAGATATAACTAATGCAAGAATTAAAGTCACCTGATATTCCTCAGAATTACCAACATAACATACAATTTTCAAATCAGGCACATTCCACGTTACTGACCACGTCAATAAACAGCAAACACAAGGTTTAACATTCCTCTAAAGTGGCGGCTTGAGCCACAATGTCGACAGGGGTCGCACAAAAACTGCCAATTCAGAATGATATGTGGAAATAACTTGTTCACACAAGCTTTAAAAAATTTTAATAATTATAACTAAGACACCTGGTTTCAACATGTAGACTTACAATCTACACGCCAAACACGTTTCTGCCAATCATATCGACGAATGAACGGTGCCGGAAGGTGATATATGAGGGTAGTATGTTAAGTACCTGGCCTTAACAAGGAAAAACATTTTTATGTGTAAAATTTATTTTACATTTCAACATAGTCCCTTTTTAACTCGATACACTTAGTCCAATGTTATTCTATCTATTTTTGATCAGTACTTTTCGAGATAATGAGGGAACAGCGATTTTTCGTAAATTTTGAAAAATAATACAAAGAAAAGCAGCACGGTGAAGAAATTAGCAATAATAATGGAGAAAGGATGCTAGACCATTGCCAAATACATGATCCCATCATAACAAACACATTTTACCAACATAGAGACATACATAAGAACACAATGGTTCAACATACAAAACAAGGGAGGTCAATTATAGACTATCTACTGGTACAAAGGAACAAAAGAAAATAAGTGAAAAATGTAAGAATAAGAAGAGGAGCCGAAATATGCAGTGATCATTACCTACTAGTAGGAATAATCAAAGAAAGGTTGCCAAAAGGTGAAAACCCAACAGTAAGAAAATACAAATCAATAAGGACATACAAACTAAGAAATGAAGAAATTAAGATCAAATACCGACAAATAACTGACGAGAAATTCGAAAAAGGATACAGAAATATAAAATATGCAAATTTGGAAGAAAAATGGAGCATCTTCAAGAATATAATCCTGGACGGGGCTACCAAAGTATGCGAAGTGTGCAACGCAAACAACAGTAAAAGACAAACAGCTTGGTGGAATAGTAATATCCAAGAAGAAATTATTGCGAAAAAGAAGGAATGGAAAAAATATCTCAAGATAAAAACATCAGAACAATATGAACTATATAAAAGAAAAAGGAAAAGAGTTAAGGAGTTGGTAAGAGAAGCAAAAGAACAGTCATGGAAAGAATTCGGAGATAAAATGGAAGAAAATAGTAAAGAAAATCAAAAGCTATTCTACAGAATTCTTAAATCATTCAGGAAAGAGCAACCTATAACCGAATTATATGTGAAAAACAAAAACCAAGAAATCCTAACAATATAGCAAGCAATAATGGAAAGAATACTTTAAAGAACTATTGGGAGGTAATGAAGAAAAAGAGAATACATATTATGAAGAATTGGAACAACAAAATATGGAAGAAACAGAAAATAGGGAACAAATAGAATGGAAAGAGCTGGAGGAAGTTACAAGAAAATTTAAAAATGAGAAAGTCTCAGGCAACGATAAGTTAACGTCTGAAATGATTAAATACATGGGGAAGAAAGGAAAAACAATATCGCTAGAAATAATTAATACCATAATGCATGGGAAAAAGAAAAATTTCCGGCCGAATGGGGAATACCGTTTATTACACCAATCTATAAAAAGGGAGATCGCAAGGATTGCAATAATTACAGAAGAATTACTATACTGAACACAATTGTCAAAATTTATGAGGGCATCATTAATAATAAGATAAAGAAAGTAATAGAACCACAAATACCGGAATCGCAAAGTGGATTTAGACCAGCAAGAAGTACACAAGACCACATATTTACACTGAAACAGATTATCGAAAAAAGATTAAAAAAAAAAGTCTACACCATGCTTTCATAGACTTAGAAAAAGCATTTGACCGCGTGCCGACAAATAAAGTGTGGAAAAAAACCAGAAAACAAGGGAATAAACAAAAAGACAATAAGAATCATAAAGGGAATTTACAGCAACAATGTGCGGTATGTAATAAAAAACAACATGAAGTCGGAGGGATTTACAACACAGGAAGGTTTGAGGCAGGGAGGAAGTTTGAGCCCAACATTGTTCACTGTATACATGGATGAAATAATCAAGAAATGCGAAATAAAAGTGAAAAGAATGACAATTGGATACTGGAAGCTAAAAAGAATAGAAATATCTGAAGCGGCTTTTGCTGATGATATTGTGCTAGTGGCGGAAAATGAGAGACAATTACAAGGAAACCTCGATATTTGGAATAAAGCGTTTGAAGAAGAAGGTATGAAAATTAATATAGATAAAACAAAAGTAATGACAATGGAAAACAAACAAACGAACATTTACATAGAAGGGAATAAAATACAACAAGTGGAACAGTATAAGTATTTGGCAGTGATAATGGATGAAACTGGAAAACAAGACAAAGAAATTAATGAAAGAATCGAAAAAACGTACAAACTTTACTATGCAATAAGTAATAAATTCATTAGGAAGCATTCAAAACAATTTATAGGACGATCCTAACATATGGATGTGAATCATGGACCCTAACCGACAGGGCAGAAGAAGCCGTCAAAATGAAATACCTGAGAGCCGTACAAGGAGTTACAAGGAAGGACAGAATAAGGAATAAGGAAATAAGGAGAAGGCTGAAAGTACAGGCAATTATGGAATATATACAACAAAGGCAGCTCGGATGGTGGGAACATATACAGAGAATGAAGGATGATAGACAGGTAAAACAAGTGTATGAAGCCCGAATGTAGGGAAAACAGAAGCGTGGAAGACCTAGACAGACCTGGAATAGGAGTATTGGAGGTATACTTAGGGAGAAGGAAAAATCCTGGAAAGAAGCAGTGAAAATGGCAAAGAATAGATGGAAGAAGTTTATATGTGGACATTGAGAGGGAAAAAAAGGAGAATGTATAACTGCCCTACACTATACGGTAGAAGGGATATACGATTATATATATATATATATATATATATATATATATATATATATATATATATATATATATATATATATATAAAGAAAAACTCGATGACATGGTAAAAAAAATTTTTTCACTTCCGATTTTTCCCCCCAAAACTAACCCTTTAAGATAAAATTTAACTTTTAAAACTACACGGCTCTGATAAGGGTATATTAATGCCAAATTTCAACTTTCTATGTCAAATAGTTTCGGAGAAAATCGGGTATGACAGACAGACAGCGAAGTGATCTTATGGGTGTTCCGTACGGAACACTAAAAACGTTCTCTTTAATCTTGTGTTTTCTTTGTTAGGTCAAGAACTTTTGGACCGACCCTCGTACTTTGAGCCCTGAAACGTTTAAGCACTCGGTGTGTACCAATTTTAGGTTCCTTATTTTTAAGAATGGTTTCTAACAGGAAATAGTTTTAATGTCAAGACCCTACCTAATAAATACATTAGAGCGTACACGCTTTGGTCTTCCATTTGGGACCTGAAGCTTTTAAACTTGTGAAAGTGTCTTTACTGCGGTGTGTGTGACATGACGGCCCTTGTCAGGGAACGCTGGAACAGAATCAGGTGAAAATTCCGCCTACTTTGGTGTCAAGGGGACATTAGGGTTAAGTGGACAGTGGCGTAGTCAGTTAAATTAATAGTTTTTAAAATTAACCTATGTACATCTAATAAAAATAAGCATAAAATTATAGTTAAAGAAGAACATTATATGTAATGGTTATTACGAATTAGACACGTATTATCATTTTGAGACATTACTGCTTTCACATAAACGGTCACTTATTTGAAGGGTTTAGCGAAAATGTTAAATACAAAGTTTATTTTACTAAATTAATACAAAAATCGTTAGAATAAAAATGTTTTTTTTTGGAAAGTGACAAAGGCATCTTCTTCTTCTTCTTCTTCTTTCTAAGCCTGTGTTCATCCACTCCTGAATGTAGGCCTCTTCTAAAACCTTTCATGCCTTTCTATCCATTGCAACTTGTGTCCAGTTTGTTCCTGCGATCCTCTGGATGTTGTCTCGCCATCGCTTTTGTAGTCTTCCCACACTTCTCTTGCTCTCCCTTGGTCTCCATGTTAACACTTTATTAGTCCAAATATAGAAACACTCTAGTTTCAATTTCCAATTTATTTATTTTAACTTAACAATTGTTTCAAACCCACAGTGTCGTCTTCAGAAGTATATTAAAAGTAACTAAACTATTTTAAATGGTAAAACAAGGTATTTCTCGTCAGCAATAAAAAAATTTCCAGTAAAAAATGTATTAAACACACTAAATATAGGTTATAAACACACAAGAATAATTCTGTTTAATTAAGTAAACTGTCATAAAAACCAATTGTCACTAAACTTTGCCAACATCATAAGAGACTTTTCGCATTACCAATTTGCAAGTATAAGGAAAAACATTTTTTTTTCGTAATACCTTCCACTGTTTTTTTTATGAGTCTAGCACACGCGCTGCAGGGAGGTCCCTAAAGCGCTACAGAAGCGGACGTGTGCGGAAAAAGCGATTCACGTTGCTCTTGAATCGCTGTAACTTGTACTCGGTGGGAAACACAGTCCTGGGCAAATTATTCCAAAGAGATGATGTTCTCCATATAAAAGACTGCTTGAAAAGCGTTGTACGAGGAGTAACAAGCTGAACCTCATATGGATGTGAAGTATCAGCGGGACGTGTATTTCTAACATGCACCGCTTTGGGAGGAATTAAACGGGCCACATCCTCCGAACACTTTCCATGGAAATACTTGTAGAATAGGCTCAAGTCGCCAACCGTTCTTTGATGTTCGAATCAAGGCCGCCGGTCAGTTCCGGGTCTCCAATCAGACGAACAGCTGTTTTCTGAATAGAATCCAACAAATGCAGTGTATGTTTGGGAGCGGAGCCCCAAACATGGGAGCAGTATTCCATAGTTGGTCGAATTTGAGCTTTGTTAACAGTTGTTGTGGAGTGTAAAGCTTTCTGGTTCGAAATAATATTCCCAACTTTTGAGAAGGTCTTCTTGCTATGCCTGCAACATGCTCATGCCAGGACATATTTGCTCCCAAATTAACGCCCAACAAATTGAGTGACGATGTTAGAGGAATGGAGTGCCCCGCCATAACTATGTGGGGTTCAGCAACGTTAACTTTTTTAGAAAAAACTGCCACCTGGGTTTTTATAGCGTTAAATTCCACTTGGTTACTGTCACCCCAAGATAGAATTTCTTCCAGGTCTTTGTTAAATTGAACAACTTCCCGCTGTCTGCGGACACTCGCGTGTGGAGCCGATGTCCAAGCGTTCAAAGTGAATGAAGAGATAAGCGTACTGTCATATGCAAAGCTGTAAATTGGATTTCCGGTCTTTTCCAGCACATCGTTAATGTAAGTGAGAAAGAGAGCAGGAGATAGTATGGAGCCTTGGGGCACACCGGCGTTGATAGTGAAGGTGTTAGAAAGAAATCCGTCGCCCGCCACTCGTAAAGAACGTTCATTGGGGAAACCTGACATACCATAAGAGTGTAACATACCATAAGAGCGTACACTTGCGTACATGTAAACGAAACGTTTTGTCGCCAAAGAGCTTTGATGGTTAGATTGTCGCTGGCAGCTGTGTGTTCTTTCCCTTTAACCTTCACTAAAAATTCACGCTCTCTCCCAGCTATGATCTTAGCTGTAATCAGTCCGACGCAATGATTTTTTAATTTACGTAGTTCAACGATTTTGTAAATTTTCAATTATGTTCAAATTTATTATAATTGGGTATTGGATATGAATCAAATTGACTCCAGTAGTCACCTATTTCAATAAATTAAACGATTTTCATAACATCCCCTAGTAGAATATATATATATATATATATATATATATATATATATATATATATATATATATATATATATATATATATATATATAATGGATTTCGAACAAGTATCGGCTCTGAGGATGATCACGGGAGCCCCATGGTTCGTCCGAAACCGTCAATTGCATAGAGACCTCGGTGTGCCAACAATCAAGGCACACATGAGGTCCACCAACATCAAGTTCTTCGCAAGGGCGCTACAACACCCAAACGCCACCATAAGGAGCGCATTCCACGTGCCCGCCAACGCCCGCCATCACTATCCAAGACCTTCTGACCCCATATCCGACGAAGACGATGGCCCTCCCCCACCCCCATGAAGATTGTAACCTAGATTAAGTTTAGAATTAAGTTCTAGATTAGTTTAGAATTAAGCTCTAGTTAAGTTAGATTAGTCAACAAATGTATTTTAAATTCCAATGTCCTAGGTTAAGTTAATTAGGATTACTATATAGAACCTAGGTTAAGTAGTATAGGAATATAATCTGTCATAAATATAAGTAAGAGGCATAGCCTAACTTAAATTCAATAAAGAAAACCGAAAGTATCGGCTAATACGATCAAAAATTTATTAGTCCATCCCAGTGCCACTTCAGTGGTGCTATTTTTTTCCCACATCCGGTACTTTTGTTCTTTCTCGGATATCTTGGTTTCTGATTCAGTCTCTGAGGCTTATTCCAAGCATGGCTCTTTCCACTGCTCTTTTAGTGATTTGGAGCTTGTTAGCCGACTTACGAGTTAGTGCCGTAGTTTCTACACCATAAGTTAGAACAAGCATTATACAAATATTAAAGACTTTTCTTTTAAAATTTATTGGGATAACTGGTGGCTTCGTTATATTATGTCTCAGTTTACCGAATGCTGCCCATCCGAGACTTGTTCTTCTGGAGATTTCCGCATCTTGGTTCTCTTTTCTCAATTGGATCTTGTATCCTAAATATATATATGCACGAGGTCACGTTTTCGAGCAACTGGTTGACAACAGTCACATCTATGTCTCGGGGACTCATTTATTTTGGTTTTATTTACGTTAATTTCTAGTCGAACTTTTAAGGAGTGGAGTTCTTGCAACATGATTCGAAGTTCCTCTGTTGTCTCGCTGATAATGACAATGTCATCTGCGAACCTTAAATGGTTGAGTCATACGCCATCTTTATTAATTCCTTTGACATGCCAGTTCAGATTTTTAAACACATCTTCCAGTGCTAAGGTGAACAGTTTGGGTGAAATTGTGTCCCCTTGACGTACTCCCCTCTCGGTACGGATATATATATATATATATATATATATATATATATATATATATATATATATATATATATATATATATATATATATATATATATATATATATATATATATATATATATATATATATATATATATATTTAATTAGGTTTGAGTATTTAGAGTCTATCTCTGCATTATCCATAGCTTTCAGACTTGCCTAGGTTTCTATCAAATCAAAAGCCTTACGGTAGTCAACGAAAGCCACGAATAGAGATATATTGTATTCTGTACACTTCTCGATGAAAGTAGAAAGTGTCTGAAGACGGTACTATAACCCTTCCTGAATTATGCTTATTTCAAGGACTGATATTGATCTAACCTTTTTGATAGTTATGTTATTATTTTAGTCAGTAGCTTATATATAATATATATATTATATAAGTGGGAGAGCAAACTGAGGGGTCGATAGTTTTCTATGTTAACTCGATTCCCTTTTTTGTACGATAAGATAGCTTCTGCCTTTTGCCAGCTATCTGCGATTCTTGCTTGCATTAGACACTTATCAAGTAAAATTCGTACACTTTCGAGTAGCGATTCACCTCCTGTCTTTAACACCTCATTGCTGATCCGATCTTCACCCGGGCATCTACCGTTCCTCATTTGTTGCAGCGCAGCTTTCAGTTCTTCTGGCTTATTTCAGGTAATTCTTCTGATTCTGTGTTTTAAATCGTTCCTTTGCGGTACTTATCTCTGTTGGATCCAGACCTATATACAGTGTTTTATAGAACTCCTGCACGGTCGCAATGATTTTATCGCGGCAAAAGGTATATACACTAAATATGTTTTAAAAATGATTAAAACAAAAAGCAAGCACAATGGGAATATACCAGACTTTATGGAATGCAAAAAAGAATCCCTAGCTGAAACACATTTCAAAAATTATATAACCGAATATATTGGGTTGTCGAAAAAATATTGAACTTTTTTCTGGTTAGATAGTTCTAGTATAACCTGTCTCAGGTAATATAAGTCGCATCGGATCATACTTAGTGTCAGTTGAAAGTTGACATCTGACAGTAGTAGACGTGTAAAAATAGTCGGAATTCATTTATTCAAACTTAATTTAGAGCTCGTTGAAGATAAGTGAAATTTCTGTGAGTGTTTGCTACATTTTACAATTATATTTCGATAAAATGCTGCGCAGCCCTATGAATAAATTTGTGCTGTTTATGGAAACTTTGATGCAAAAGATGTTCCTCGAACTGATCGACATGGCGACAGAAAAAGTTGATAGAATTTTGTCAAAAGTTGAACAAGATCGGCGTGTAAGTAGCCGTGACGTCGTCAGGGAACTGATCATCCATAATCGAACAGTTTTAAACCATTTGGAGAAAGCTGGCTACAAAAAGAAGCTTCATGTTTAGGTGCCACATGATTTGCCGCTAAAAAAATTACTTGATCGAATTTCCCTCTTTGAATCTCTACAGAAACGTAACAAAATTCAGCCATTGTTGAAACAGTTGACCCCGGGCAATGAAAACTGGATCACGTACTACAATAATGTGCGAAAAAATTGTCGTCGAGAAAGGATGAACATTCACAAATGATGCCACAACCCGGAATGACGCCAAAATAGGTGGTGCTGTGTATTTGGTGGGATTGGAAGGGAATTGTGCATCATGAGCTGCTGTAGCCTGGCTAAACGATTGGTTTTTATACTCTACTGTCACCAGTTTACATGACTGAAGCAAGCGATTGAAAAAAATCGACCGGAACTAGGCAACAGAAAGGCTGTCGTCTTCCACCATGAAAACGCCAAACACCTTTAACGACTAAGGAAAAATTCGGGCAAGGTTAGCTGGAAAATTTTAATGCATCCACCGTATAGCCCTAACTTACAATTTTTGCCCAGAAACCATAGAAGTTCTACGGGGACGGGATTATGGTATTGCCAAAAAAAATGATAGAAGATCGTCATCGATCAGAATAGCACATATATGGTTTAATAAAGTTCATTCAAAATACATAAAAATAATTGTCTCAATGTTGACATTAAAAGACAATTCTTTTTCGAAAACTCTTTATTAGAGTTAAAGGTCTAATCCTCGGTTCTTTCTGGAGAGCATTACGACTGTAGGAACTTATAAAAGAACCCTGTATAAACGATCTGAAGAAAGTGCAACTGCTAAAATACCTTGGAAACTTACAAAATCGTCTCCTGAGGATAAAATAAAACGTTCAGAATAATATATTGTGTCTTTTTTTTGGAAAGATTTAGCAAGACCAGGAGTTTAAAACGGTAACATTGTACGTGTTCGAAATCAGCAAAATCTCACTTTACTTACTTAAAAAAACCCTAAAGCTGAATCTAAGAAAAAAAAAATATTTATTTGCAGTAAGTGCTAACACTGGACTAGACAAACAAAAAAGTTTTCGGTATTTAAGGATTTATTTTATTTCATTTGAATCCGGCAAAGAATATAAGTTATCGGATAAAGCTCGGGAATGATAAGGATGTCCCTGGCAAAATCGGCATTGACAGGAACATTGGGAAAGTCCCTGGAATAGAAATGTTAACGTCGTCGCTGATTCAGGGGCGTAGAGGGTTGAACATGTATAGCTGTCAGCAACCGTGAGATGGGAAGTAAGAAAAAAAACAGTGTGTGGATTATCGTGGGATTAGAAAACATGATGAAATGCGAAACAGATTAGAAATAAACAATTAAGAATAAATAATTTTAATAGTACGCCGAAATCTGGTCACTTAAAGCAAGTTTATTTAGGGATCTTTACTTTTTAGTTAGTAGTTAGAAGTTAAAAAAATATTCTTTTGCTACAATTCAGGCCTTTTTTACACATAAGCGCTTAGATAATAATTCCTTATTAACTGTTTGGCCAATTGGAAGGAACTATTTCTGCACAACACCACGATGATCAAACAAAACCATTAACATGTCTTCGATTTTCGAATCACTTTAATATCTTTTTTTTCCTGTTTTGGTTACCATATTACACGATGACTTTATTGTCGCGCTGTTTCCGAGTCATATGAATCGATCTACGTCTCATTAGTAATTATATATTTCTAAGTGGAGTCATTCTTTTAACGGCCTCAACACGATGATGTTTTTTAAGAAAATTCAGTTGTTTTTGGAATTAGACCAGACTAGCCCAAATCGTTTTTCAAAATCGAGTATATTGATCCAATTGTTGTTTAGAAAGGTCTACAAGATCTTTAATACTTAAATAGTGATTACTAGGTACAAAATCCTTCTTTTGATTTAGGTTTTCTCGTGTTATTTTCCAGAATGTCCGTCTTCAATTGCTTGTCCAAACTTTTTAATGAAATAAAAAAACTTCTGATCTTGTTAAACATTCGTTGCCATGACACATTTTTAATATTCTTAACTTATGGGGGCAGGAAATATCGTTTTTTGGACAAAATGTAATAAAATTCTCTATCTAATAAACGTATTTATTTTAAAATGGCCTTCATTTCTAACCTAATAAAGCAAATGACAGGAAAATTCTTGCTAGATGTTAATAATACCAACGTAAAAAACTAAATAGTCTCCTTAATTTTCGAATAGAGTAGTAGTTTACAAGTCTACATCAGAAGTTCCCAAACTTTTTTTTCTTGTAGACCACTTTCAAAATTTTACTGGTTTCGGTGGACCCCCTGCTACTACATTTCTACCATATTCCCAAAACTCGTCAAAAAAATGTGAAGATTAGATCTAACGATGGAAATTTGCGTCGTGGCTGAGTTCCAACCCTAAATTCGGAGTGGTAAAAATAAAAAGAAAAATAATATATTTTCTTGTGTTCTATTTATTAAAATAATATGATTACAGACTTAACAGAATTAAAATTAAATATTAATAACGCACCGTAACTTCAACAAAGCAAATCAACAATTAAAAAAAAATAGTCATCATTTTAATGGGAGGGATGTACTTGATGGATTGACAGCAAATTATCAATATTTGGCTTCAGTTTTGTAAGGAATAACCGCAAATCTCCCCGTTCTATGATGTTCAATCTGCTCCTTTTTTTTTTGTTAATAGGTTTGTAACGACACTAAAACTTTATTCGACAAGGTATGACGAGGGAAACGCTATCAAAAGTTTTGTCGCAATTTCCCACAGCCCAGGATATTTTTCGGGTATTTCTGCCTGCAGCCAAAATGTTTGATAGCCTTTTTTAAATTTCACCTTCAGCTCCTCATTGGTGCTAAGCTCGAGTAGCTCCTCTTGTAATACCACATTCGCTACTTCCGTTTCATCAAATGGATTTATGATCCATGGTGGTATTTTCATCGTCAGAATATCTTCAAATCTATTTTTGAAGTCATCATGCAGGGCATTTAAATGTTGAACGTATGTCTGAATATCCTCATGAAGACATTCTGCGTGTGACGAGTTTGGAAATAAAAAGTACTAAAAGTTCAATCTTTCTCGGCTTTCTGTTCTTTTATAAAGTATCGAATAATGGCCCTGTTCAGTATTTAATTTTTATTACGTACCTACTACACGCAAACAACAAATATAATATAATTACAATATAAAATAAAAGTATGAATAGAAAATAGGCAGGTACTTACTTTTTCCGGCACTGGCAAACACTGACATCGATTCACTCACACTTTTCTTTTCAAAATTCCGGAAACAAATGAGTAACGGTTGTCCTTGGCATTCGTACTTATATTGGTGAAGAATCAAACAAGTTCATGCAAGATTGCAAGCACAGCACAAGTCATATTTCGTTCCTTTGCACATCTGAACGGGTTGCGTTGCGGGCGGGCGGCGCTTTGCAAGTCTCGACGCGCGTTGTACTGAATATCGAATATACAAGTTTTTACAAGTAACAGTCGCTGACCTTCTTAAAATACACTACTCAAAAAAATTAAGGGAGGTTTTAAAACAAGGAAATTAATGCTAAATAAACAGGCTATCTGATCTATATGCCAGGCCTAACTTAAAAAAAATTTTTTCAAGCCCGTGGAACAAAAAAAAAGCAAAATATTTGCAATATTATTTTTTTGCGCTATCTGTTAGAATTGCATGAGAACCGTAGCTCCTAAAAAGTTTTAGCCAAAAAATCTGAAAATTTTTTTGCTCCCTTAATTTTTTTGAGTAGTGTATTATCTGCCTACATTGATAGGTAACGCCAAGCCAACATTTTTGTTCTTTATTATCGAAACCGGATAAATTTTCGTGGATCCCCACTTAAAACTTGTGAACCTCCATTTTTTTTTCACGCCAACGTAGACCCCCGTCGAGTCTCCCGTGGACCCCTGGGGGTCCACCTGAAGCACTTTGGGAATCACTGATCTATATAGAATATTAATGACAGAAAATAAGAATATGCAGTATGTTCTAAAAGTTTCGATACTGTAGCTATAGAAAAAGATCCTTTGCAACCAACGAGACCACTTAGTTTTTCACCCGTCCTTAACTGAAACTCTTCATATGTTGAAGTGTTCGATGCTAACGGCACCAGATTCTGCTTAACCACAGCAAGCGTTGAAACTTACGCTGCCAGACAATTATAAAAAAAAGTGCAAGTCGGACTTGCGCAATTAGTATTCCGTACGCTGATTGCTTTTAAAATAAAATAAAATCCTTAGCTAGGCTAAGTTACTTAGGTCCCTGACATGTATATATCTTAAGATCCAATATGTATTTTCAAGTTGTTTCTTAGCCAATAATGTATAATGGTTATAGCATCTTAGCTACCCAATAGCGCCATTTCAGAATCTAGTAATAAATGTGGAAAACATATATTTACTATCTGAATCTTTGTTTAATTAGAAACAAGTAAAATCAAATTATTTTGTCTCGGTACCTAGTCGTTGGTCGCCAAATGCTTAAAGCAGTATCTTAGTCCTGGTTATATTCACCTTTACCATTTTGTAAATAAATTATGAAAGGTAATGCACTAGTGATAGTTTTCGCTCAATCTATACTTTATGGAGAATATTTCAGAATTTTCTCAAAAGGTTTTGATCAGTACTTTTCGAGAGATATGGTGGGGGACCCAGATTTTTAGCCATTTTTTTTAAACGGTACAAAGAAAAGTGTGCGCAGGTAGTACATCATATATATTTTTGAACTCGTATTTTCACAAGCATTAAAAAAATGGAAGCAAAAATGTAGTGGAATGGGAGTCCCAATACGAGAAGATTACTTATATACTCTAAGTTTCGCAGACGACCAAGAAATCATAGCGCAAGTTGAGGAAGACCTCAGTTATATGGTAAGAAAACTGAAAGAAGAATACACTAAAGCAGGATTAGCAATAAACTTTGATAAAACGGAATATCTAAGCATAAGACAATTAAATTCGATCCTATGGGATAAGCACATTACAAAGAGAAACAAAACACGCATATACAAATCAATAATTCAAAGCATATTGACATACGGGTCAGAAACATGGACGATCAACAAAAGAAATAAATCTAAAATTAACGCGGTAGAAATGAAGTATTGGAGAAGATGTTGTAGAGTGACACGTATGGAGAGAATAACAAATGAAGAAATAAGAAGCAGAATGAACATCAAAGAGAACGCAATAAACACCATTGAAGAAAAACGATTAAAATGGTATGGACACATAAGACGGAGCGAAGATAACACAGGGCAACAAAAAAATATTTTTGTTTTGGTGCCTGGGATTTTAGAGCTGATTTTAACTATATTTGGGACGCTAAATCTATACATGCAATCCGTTTTTCTCTATCAGCTCTACTTTTTTAGATACATCAACTTATCTACCAATGTGGTTTTTATTCAGTATATTCATTTATGAGAGTTCTAAAATTATTATATATTCATTAATGTAGGTACAATGGTTTTATTGTCAGTCTGTAATTGAGTAAATTCCAGGTAAATCTATAAATAGTGGAACCATTGTCTATCAGGTACCTGAACTGACCCTTTTAATCACCTAACTCGGGTAAGTCTCGTCAGTTTGCGCGTTCTTACTAATGAGAGTAGATCGAATTCGGCGTGTTATTTTATGTTAAGAAAAGAGTGTTTTTGTGTTATTGAACAGAATTAAAATAAGTTCAGGTTCCAGTTCAAGAAGAAGTTGTGTAAATCAACCTGATGTGTTTTGCTATACATGCGGAGAATACATGTTTCAACAAAACAGACAAACTATTACTGACTTTGTAAAGCGAGCGTATCTTGGATACTTTGGAGTTAAGCTTGGTGATCAGGACAAAACGTGGGCCCCGCATCTCGTATGTAAAACTTGTACAGAGCATTTACGGCAGGGGACTACCGGGAAAAGAAAATGTCTAAAATTCGGCGTACCAATGGTTTGGAGAGAACCAAAAAACCACTTCAATGATTGTTATTTCTGTTTAGTAAATACTAATGGAATCAATCGAAATAACCGCAGTAAGTGGACTTATCCCAATTTAGACTCGGCAATACGCCCTATCCCGCACTCAGATGAAATACCGATTCCAACATTTCATCAGCTACCACATATCTCTGATGACGAATATTTTCCCTCTGATCGCTCTTCTGATGCTAATAAAAGTTCTGATGCTAATGAAACTAACAGTGACTATGAGGGGACGTCATCAGTTCCTCAACGCTTCAATCAAAATGAATTAAATGATCTCACCAGGGATCTCAATTTATCGAAAAAAGCTTCTAAAGTACTGGCTTCTAGGTTGAACGACAAAAATTTACTGGAACAAGGAACCAAAATTACCTTTTACCGTACAAGAGAAAAAGATCTGCTACCATTCTTTTCTCAAGAAGACAATCTTGTATTTTGTCACGAAATTAGGGGACTCATGAAAGAAATGGGACTTTCTGAATATTTCCATATGATTGGCGCCTATTTATTGACAGTTCAAAGCGAAGTTTAAAATGTGTCCTTCTACATAATGGGAATAAATATGGTTCAATACCACTAGCTCACTCAACGAAACTGAAAGAAGAATATAATACCATAGCTTTGGTCTTGCAGAAGATAAAGTATTACGAACATCAATGGATGATTTGTGTAGACTTAAAAATGGTAAACTTTCTTCTTGGGCAGCAAAGTGGTTACACGAAATATCCGTGTTTTTTGTGCCTCTGGGATAGTAGGGACAAAAACACACACCACTGGGTTAGAAAAGATTGGCCTCAGAGAGAAAACATGGACGTTGGGGAAAAGAATGTCATTAACGACGCTTTGGTTGAAAGAGAAAAAATCATACTTCCTCCGTTACATATAAAGTTGGGCTTAATGAAGAAATTTGTAAAGGCTCTTGATAAGAATGGGTCTTGTTTTGCATATATAGGGGTAAAAATGCATCAGTTGAGCACAGAAAAACTCAAAGCAGGGATATTTGACGGCCCACAAATAAGACAATTAATTAAGGATCCTGCCTTCATAAATTCAATGAATCAAGTTGAAAGAAAAGCTTGGACATAATTTGTTGCAGTTGTAGAAAATTTTCTAGGCAAACGTAAAGCTCAAAACTATGTTGAAATGGTTAACAAGATGCTTAATAGTTTCAAATCCTTAGGGTGGAATATGAGTATTAAAATACACTATTTACACAGCCACTTAGACCGTTTTCCAGAAAATTTAGGAGACATGAGTGAGGAACAAGGTGAAAGATTTCACCAAGATATTAAAGTTATGGAGGACCGCTACCAAGGAAGATGGGACATGCACATGATGGCAGATTACTGCTGGAGTTTAAAAAGGGACTGTTTAAAAAAACATTCAAGAATGTCGCGGAAAAGAAGCTTTCCAAGTGTTGAGTGACTATTTCATTTCTTCAATGTTTTTTTTTTGTTTGTAAGTACAACATAATATTGTATTTTGTATAACTAAAATAAAAATTTCGTATCTACTTTTGTTTACTACACTTACGGATTTGAGTTACAATAATGTAACTTATATTTCTCTAAAATTGAATATCTTAAAAATTTGAGCTCCTAGGTACAAATGAATACGTTATTTGAATTCAGGACATCAAATTGATATAGAATCAGCTCAAAAAACCTCGACACCAAAACAGCTGTTCCCCCTGTGTAATAGGTGGATAAAGAAAATAACGGAGTGGAGCCCTATAGAGAGAAGAAAAAGAGGAAGACCCAGACGATCGTGGAGAGACGATGTGGACGAGGCTATGGAGGACAGGGGTCTAACAGATGGAGACTGGGAAGAGAGAAACGGATGGAATCAAAGGCTGAGAGAAGAAAGACAGCGTCAGATGTAGAAAATCCTTGAGATTTTACCCACCAAAACTAACCCCTTAAGTCAAAATTTAACATTCAAAACTAAACGGCTCTGATGTCATATGTCAAATAGTTTTAGAAAAATCGGTTGTGACACCAGGCCGAGCGGACATCGAAGTTATCCCATAACTGTTCTGTACGGAAACACTAAAAATACACTTGAGCAAGAGTTACATATATAGTTTTTTTTCTACGTCTAGTGTGTAAAGTAAATCATTTTATGATTTTTCTGTTTATACACACAAAATTTCAGCTCCGTCGCTGTCCCTATATTGATTCTAACAAACCACCGGTCGTCCCCCCCCCGCCTGTCTCCGCCCCCCACGAATTTCCACCCTCCGTTTTTCTCGCTCGTTCGGCCCAACATCCATACGCATAAATTATTTAAGATGCTTTCTGACTGTATCCATCTCACTCGTTTAAATTTAAAAGGTCGAATGCTATCATTTTCTTTTACATTGGGTAAAGCGCACCCGGCTTAGCTTTAGCTTGTTGTGGAATGTGTATTGATTCGCACGGTAGTATTTCAAGTTGTAAAAAGGTTTTTTTTGGATTGTGTAAAGAATTTTAGAGAATGATGGAATTTTTTTGTTGAAAATTATTTGAGAGTTACCGGTGTGATAATGTTTTTCAATTTTTTACTATCCAACCGTTAACATCACTAAACCAAACACTTTATTTTTGCAGTCGACGCTCGTTTTATCAACCGTGTGAGCGCTATCAGGAGCAATGGTTGAGCAAAAAGGCGAAAATTAAATGTTTGATGTAGTGGTGATACTTATTGTTGTGCCAAAGATTCTAAAATTCCAATTTACTTACTTAAATCTTACTGATAATGAGAGATCCGGGCATTTTTTTAGATTTCTCAACCATTTTTTGTGAGCAATTCAAAAATTTTCTTCTGTATTTGAAGATATCATAACCAAAATGTAACACGTAGGCTGAAAAATTTTTGGTCTACCTACTTAAAACACATTTTTTTTTTGCGATACAATCAGTATAACGCTTTTCTAACATTTCTATACCTTTTTTGTAGAAGGATTTGTCTTTGCCTTCAAAATAGGCCTCAATTTCGGCAAGAACTTCTTCACTGGAGCCAAACCTCTTTCCTGCGAGCATTTTTTGAGGTCTGTGAATAGATAATAGTTGCTGGGGGGCAAATTTGGAGAATATGGTGGATGAGGAAGCAATTCGAACTTCAATTCATGCAATTTTGTCATCGTAACCAGTGACTTGTGACACGGTGCACTGTCTTGATGAAAGAGCATTTTTTTCTTGTCCATTTGGGGCGGTTTCTTTGCAATGCCTTCAAACGCACCAATAACTAATATAATATTCGTTATTGATGGTTTTTCCCTTCTTAGCAGAGTAGATGAATATTATTCCATGCGCATCCCAAAATACAAAGGTCAAAACCTTCCCAGTTGACTGTTGTGTTTTTGGCCGCTTCGGGCGTCTTTTACCGGCTGCTGTCCACTCAGCTGACTGTCAAAATGATTCCGGTGTATAATGGTGGATCCATGTTTTCATCCATTGTCACATATCGCATGAAAAAATCCTTTTATTGCGCTTAAACAGGTCCAAATAGCGCTCGGAATCATCAACACTTTGTTGTTTTTGATCTACTGTGAGCAAACGCGGTACCCGTTCTGAACAGAGCTTTCTCATGCCCAAATGTTCATGCGAAATATGACCAACACGTTCTTTTGATATCTTTAGGGTGTCAGCTATCTCACACAATTTCACTTTACCGTCATCCAAAACAATTTTGTGGATTTTTTTTATGTTTTTCGGTGTAACCACCTCATTTGGGCGTTCAGCAACATTTCTGTCGGTACGACCACGTTTAAATTCAGCATACCAGTAAATGATGAGTGATTTCCCAGGGCAGAGTCCCCGTAACACTTCTCAAACCATTGCTTTGCTTGAGCGGTATTTTTTCCATCAAAAAACAGTGTTTAATCAACACACGAAATTCGATTTTTTCCACGGTTTTGAAAATATCAAAAGTAGCGTCCCTAAACGCACTGTAACTTGTAAACTAATCGTCGAAATGTCATGAAATATTGACAGGTATCGTTTGAAGGTTGGTATTTCCTAAAATCATATGTTTTTTTTTTTGAAAATGGGGACATCTATGCGTCAGACCAAAAACTTTTCAGCCTACGTGTTAGTCATTTTAAAGCGGCATCTTTCAGCATTAAAACAAGGTATAATACTGTGAAGATGTAGACGGGATGTCGTTCGAGAAGCATTATTTGAGGCACGGCCTTTTGTCCTGTTTCAATTTAAAGAAAACGTAGCTAAAAGGAAAGAAACGGTTTGTTCGGTTTTAAGTGTGATTTGGGGATGATGAACGCCCTGCACGCGTTAACCAACAAGAATTGAAGATGAGGAATTGGGGCACTTTTTGGAAGAGAATATTTACCAAACTCAACTGGAACTTGCAAATACTTCGGAGTGAAGCAGTAAGTTATTTTTCATCGTTTACAGAAGCTGGTGACGGTTCATAGAAAGTCCCGGTGGGTCCCTTGAGAGCACCCACTGTGCACATAGATAGCTCTTTCATATAAAATATGCCTCACACGTTCTGTTGATCTCGTCACGATGTCAGCTATCTCTCTCCTTTTCACTTTGCAGCCATTCAGAACAATATGGTGAATTTTTTTGTGATTTTTGGAGTGATTGTCTTATTTGGACGTCCGGAAGATGGTACAGGGGGGGGGGGGGGGGGGGGGGGGGGGGGGGGGGGGGGGGGGGGGGGGGGGGGGGGGGGTGGCGGGGGGGGGGATCAGCGGTGCTTATACGACCGTATTTAAATTCACTAAACCATCGACATGTAGTTGCTTTAGATGGAGTAGATGTGCCATATCACTTCTCAAACCACTCTTGGGTTCTAGTTGTATTTTTTCCCATCAAAAAGCAGTGTTTTTTCAACACTCGAAATCTTTTTTGTTCAATCGTTTTGCAAAAATCAAAAGTAGCATCACTCAAACAGTAACTGGCAAAACTAATAGACAAAATATCATGCGAATTTTACATGAATCTTCTGAGAGTTGACATATATATATATATATATATATATATATATATATATATATATATATATATATATTTATTAAACTTGAATTCTTGGGGTAAGCGGTCATGGGAATAGGGCTAAAAGGGTTTTAACTTCTTTTTAGCTACGCCAAGAAATTTCAACAAAAGAATCTTTAGGGAAATGGTGGAGATCCACCTTAAACCGAATTCTATTAATAAAAAAACTGACATTAAGGATTTAAGCTCAATTTTCTCTAATCTATTGCAGATCAGCTGGCAAAATGATAATTCACAAAATGTATCAAACATGTTTCTATAATAATAACTTAATACTACTCAGTATATATCACCACTACACCAAACACTTTATTTTTGCAGTCGACGCGCGTTTCGCTAACCATGTTAGCTTCATCAGGAGCGATGATTGACTGGGCTGAAGCTAACATGGTTAGCGAAACGCGCGTCGAGTGCAAAAATAAAGTGTTTGGTGTAGTGGTGATATATACTGAGTAGTATCATTGTGCCAAAGATTCCACATTCCCAACTTAGATAATAACTTAATGTCAAATTTTACAAATTTTATAAACTTGTGAAAAATTAAACAAAATATCGACGTCTTTGTCTTTCCTAGAATAAATCAACCACTACTTTACCAGAAGGTAAAAAAACGCTGGCCTTAACAAAAGGAATGTCAAATATAAGAAAAATAATAATAATAAAAAAAAGAAAATTTAAATAAAATCACCTTAGGAGCACCCAGTTGTTCGTATCATACATAAAAAAAA
This sequence comes from Pachyrhynchus sulphureomaculatus, assembly GCA_019049505.1. Lineage (NCBI taxonomy): Eukaryota > Metazoa > Arthropoda > Insecta > Coleoptera > Curculionidae > Pachyrhynchus > Pachyrhynchus sulphureomaculatus. Next base: position 43,826,170 of record CM032451.1, on the reverse strand, counting down.
GAGAGTAAACTATTTCTATATTCTGTAAAGATATTTTGGTCGAAAATTTTCCCATAAATACTAAAAATAATGTGGATTTTTGTTGAAAGAAATTATCCTAAAAAGCACCACCTAGCAGTAAGTAGTTTTGAGGTTAATAAATTGGGTTGCTTTCTGTAGTAAACCCTAGAATACTAGTCTTTTTTTAGTCTGCCGTATGTGTAGCCCTAAAGAAGAAAATAAAATATTTTCGAAAGCTTGGCGAAAGTAAAAAGGTGTTAAAAACCTTGTAGCCCTATTCCCATAACCGCTTACCCCAAGAATTCAAGTTTGCTGTTTAACTAATTGGTCAAGACTACCCATCCCCTCTAAATATATATTTATATATATATATATATATATATATATATATATATATATATATATATATATATATATATATAGTAAATTATGTGTGTTTTTTATTAATTCCTTTTAAATATTAACGTATATTTTGAGATTTTGTAGAGTTAATTTCGGGAAGTTATCGTGTACTTACTTTAAAGTCGATATAGCCATTCTTGTCCATGTCGAATGTTCTAAAAACATGGTCGCAGAATTCTTCAGCGTTTCCACTTGGAAAGAACATTTTGTACATGTCTACGAATTTGGCAGGTGTTAGTCTACCGTTGGGGCAGTCTTGCTGTAAAAGAAAAAAAATTATTTGCCATTTATATAAAGAGTAGCCTAAAAAAAAACAAATCTACCCCAGATAAATCAAATTTAATTTAGTAAATATGACAAAATATTTGTAAACTTTTCCCCTCATATTGAGGCGTTTTATAATTCTTTTTCTTGAAGTACCATATCCAATACGGACGTAGGCGATTCTCTCACCTTTGACTGTGGCTGGTGCTTTTTTAAGTATTCCACAGATAAGGGGGACTTACAGCTTAATGCCGATTCCGAGCGGGTAAAGCGAGAGGGCTTTACTAGGCATGATACTACGGACGGTTTTTCATTGCCTTCCCGAGGGAGGCGATCTTCACGTTATAAAGTTTTTTTTTTTCATAATTGCCGCAGAAAGATTATTTTTAGCCCAGCCGTCAGAGGGAAATTTTGACGAAAAGCTCTCATTAAATGTTAACAGGCTGCATTTTGGCATACAGGTAGTTTTTTGAACTTAGAATACGATAAAAAAAAGTTTACTGCTCTAAAGTATACGCTAAGCCTACAAAATCGAAAATAAAATGAAAAATTCGGTTTTTCGCAAATGTCTGTAAAAATAAAACAGATATGGAAAAACTAATAGCACCACGTAAAAGAACGGGAAATTTTACAAAAAAAATAATATATTTTAGTTTTACCGTAATTAAAAAAAATATTTAGAATATAATGCCTGGTTTAACTCCTTTAGTTGTCTGGGAATCATGCTTCCAACCTCATTTATGACTAAATTACCATTTCTGAATACCGTTAAATATAAATAGAATCCGATGACAGATTTGAAAAAATTTAAAATGGCGGATCCAATATGACAGCCAGAGAGTACGTAATTCATTTAATTTCTTCGAGTAATTTAGAATTTTTGTTTTCAATAACTGTTTTCTTTGTACCTGGATGTTTAAATGAAATATAAATAGTTTATACTTAAAGCTTACACTTTTATCTTTCATTTCCCGCCTTTAAATATTTTTTTAATTTTAAGTTTTAGTTGTATGAATAATAATAAGCAAAAAATACGTTTATCATGAACACTTTTTTAAGAGCAAAATTACGAAAAAAGAGAGAGTTTTTTTAAGTTTTTAATGATATTCTAATGTCAAGTATACTTTTAACTGTAACTACAAAAAAAAATTGTCCAATTTTTTTTACCATTTCGCACTGCTTTGAACGTAAAATTTCCTGCGCACAGTCGGCCAGGAATCTGATTTTTCGTTCAGAATTGTCTAGAGCCCTTAACTATTAACTAAATCAGATAATTTTTTTTTAAACATACTCGTAATCGAATTCCGGACAAACGTAAGGAAGCCGATTTGAAAAATATAACTTAAAATTTTTTTAAAATTGCGAAAAGCAACACGGAACCGGGAGGTGAAATTTCGAAGTTCACGTAATTTCAAGTTTACGCGTTCAAAACTGGTTCATCGGGGGTTTCTGGGGCCGCTGAATCTATTTTGATCATATGCACACTTTTTAGTGGTGAAACTGGGGGTTGGAGCGGGAGAAATTACGATATTCTCCTGAATTAGCGTTTCGCGTTCATCGGGGGTTTCTGGGCTCGCCGAATCTATTTTGCAACTCCCAGTTTCGCCTCTCAAAAGGGTGCATATGATCGAAACGATCCCGAAAATAGATTCAGCGACCCCAGAAACCCCCGAAGAACCAGTTTTGAACGTGAAACTTTAATTCAGGAGAATATCATAATTTCTCCCCCTCCAACCACCATTTTCACACCTCAGAAGGGTACATATGATAAAAATGACCCCAAAAATAGATTCAGCGACCCCAGACCAGTTTTGAATGCGTAAACTTCGAAATTTCACCTTCCGGTTCCGTGCTGCTTTTTGCAGTTTTGAAAAATTTTGAGGTTATATTTTGCAAAGCGGCTTCTTTACGTTTGTCCGGAATTCACTTACGAGTACTTAAAAAAAAATTGTCTGATTTCGTTAATAATTGAGGACAGAGAGACAATTTTGAACTAAAAATCAGATTCCTGGCCCACAATGCGGCGGCGCACTACAGCAAGCAAATTTTCATATTTTAAAACTCAATTTTTAAGTAACACAGACAATATGGGTATTTTAAATTATTCTTATATTGAAACTTAAGGTATAATAATGATATACCATATGCACATGGATTTTTTTTTCATACTACATTTTTGTAATTTACTGTATGCCTGTTAAAATCAAGTTTTACAAATTATAAAGCAACAAAAATAAAAACTATTAGTACCATCGGAAAGCTGAAACTCTCCTCTTCAAAAAGCTATCTTTTAATTTTCTTTTTACACTTTGAAAACAAGTAATATCGATTAACCTTCGACCGGTGCAGGAACTTCAAAACTAACCTAAACTAACCTGTTTGGCGCGCTATACCTTTTGAATAACGAATTTTTAATAAATTCTAGCGCTAATAAAAAAATCTGAAGTCTATGTACTGACTTTTTGTAAACTTTCCCGCTCTTTCACGTGGTGCTATTAGTTTTTCGACATCTTTTTTATTTTTCGAGATATTACCGAAAAACCGAATTTTTGATTTTATTTTGGATTTTGTAGGCTTAGCGAACTTTTTTTATCGTATTCTAGGTCCAGAAAATTACCTGTGCGTCAAAATGCAGCCTGTTAACATTTAATGAGAGCTCAGAACCCCTGGCGACTGGGCTATTTGTGTGTGCACTGTTGTACTTCAAATTTTGTAATTTTTTTTATAACCAGTCCATCAGAATGATCGCCACTCACGTAGTCCTGTATTGATGCTTGTCCTTTTTATTTCTTCCGCTGACGGGAAGTATATTGCGACCAGACCCAATTTTTTTTTATCGAAAAAAAAATCTAATTTACCTTTTCCGACAATGCGGATAAAGTAAAATAAAGCCTAACGAACATATAAAATTTTTATAAATCGCCTTTCAAATTTTACCGTTTCTAAAAGAGCAGCGATAAAACCGTATTAACCTTTTTAAACAAGGGAGTTTTATTCAGCCCCTAGGACCAATTCCTAAACCTTTTTAGAGTTTAAAATATGTAAAAGTAGTTTGAAAAAATACAAAAGAAAAAAAACCGTATTATTAGACTTGAAAGTTTTACGGAGTTTTTCATTTGTAATTTTATCTGAAGAGTTCTTGATGGAGAGTTTTTATTTTCGTGTAATTTTAGGCGAAAGCGGCCTAAGGTTTAATCTGGCAATATGCGGGGGCGGTAGCGAGAAAAATCCGAAATAAGATTAAAGTAAACACGAGGAAAAAAATTGAAATTTTCTTCTTTCGAGAATGTCTTTTTCTTGATTGTTTTTTTTTACTACGAGTGCGTAAAAATGAATTCGATTCATACTTCCATCTTTAAAAATTCGGTAAAGTGATGTACACGCAGTTCTAAAATAAAGAACCCCACACCAATCTTATGGGAATATGTCTTTAGGTGGATTTGGCTAATTTTTATAGATAGCATATGTTGTAGCTCTCGTCGTTCTGATCAATTGTCTCCATGGACCTAACATGATTCTACGAATAGATTTCGCGCTAGGGGCATTCCAAACATAGAATCAGCGTATGTGTTGAATACTAATCTATGCTCTCTCTCTCTCTCTCCTCCCTCGCCTTTTTTGACCTGTAGTGGACAGGGATAGTCAATCATTTTTATCAAATACTGATAAGAATGCCCTCGATCCTGCGGATACAAATTCACGCACGTAGGCCATTCAATCACTCATAAATACGAAGAAATATTAGTTAGTATTCAAGACATACGTTGATTCTGTGATTGGAAAGCCCGTAGCGTGAAACCCATTCATAGAATCATACTATGTCCATAAAGACATTTATTCAGAACGACGAGGACTACAACGTAACCAAAAATTAGCCAAAACCACAGAAGGACGTACCATATTCCCATAAAATTGGTGCGGGGTTCTTTACTATCTTATACTAAAGAATAACTTAATCCAAGCATGCAGTCTCAAACCTAAGGCGAAGAGTTTTCAGGACTGCAAGCAGGATGGCAACGTATGAGGGGTAAAATGGTCAGTGGGAGCATTTGCTCCTTGTAAATTACCGAGTGAGGGTCGGATATTTTTTGCCTTACTAGAGTAGGCAATAAGAACACTCTATTTACACCTAGTGGGAATACTGAGCGCATGTTTGGCTATGGGTTATATCCTAGAAGTTTAAAGACTAGCCACAGTCTCTCAAGTACTACGACGCATTTTAGTAAAAGTATCAGTCGATTCCGAACCTTCGTCGAAATTACGTAAAATCCATAATAAGTCACGCGTCGGTTCGAAGCAGTCTTTCTTTGTTCTCAGCCAAAGGCCGTTAAATATATTAAAATGTCGGTATCGTTTGTGAAGAAGTGGGTAAATCATTTTAACGAGACGAAAAATGTCGACGACTTGCCAAAACGTGGCTCGGTAGGCAAAGTCACTCCGAAAATCGAAAAAAAACGAATAGTGTCTTTGTTTTCATGGGACCCGAAATTGACGCTGCGTTAAGGAGAAACAAAATTACGAAAACTGGCTTTGAATGTGTTCCATGAGACCATTCAATAACACCTTCGTGCTCATAATGTCAAATTCCGAGCCACGTTGAAGATACCTTTGCTGGGCGAAAATCACGCCGCGAAGCGGCTCGCTTGAGCCACGATAAGATACTAGAATGGCCCTCACATTCGCTGGACACCAACCCTATTGAAAACGTTTGGTTCCTCGTAAAAAGAAAGCTCAGAGGAGACACCAAGACTCTGAGGACTCTGACTTGGTTGTCTCGCAAGATTCGAAAAATTTGCAGAGTATGCAGAAAATTTCGTCGACAGCATGCCTCGATGCGATTATTGATGCAGGAGGCGATTGGACAACTTGCTAAGGTAATTGCGCCGTTGTTAGCACACCAAAGAATACATTGATGGCAAAAAATGTTCTCGAAACACAAGTCGTGTTTATTCCTAAAGCAGGAAAGGACGACTATACCCAGCGTAAGGCTGGTGGACACATACATACAATTGGGGTTGTTGGAGGCACAAATATTGCGTTTAAACCAACGCTGCTTTGAGTCATAAGTAAAATTAAAGATTCCTCGTGGGACGTTGATCTTATGTTTATCGAAGGCGCGTTCGAAAATGCATTCTTAGAATTAATAGGCAGGGTTGTCGATAAAAGGATACATAATTTCCACCTATATTAAAGCACTTGTACTATTGTGAAACCAACTTCTGTATTCCATCGTCATAGAAATCTGCCGCCACAATTCATAAAGAACACTTTTTGAAACTTGAGGAAACATATTAGGTAAGGATAAAATCGTAAAGCATCTGTTTTCTCGAACTTTTTCATCAAATTTCCGCACCAGGTAGTCATTAATGACGACCAGCATTAAACGCTCTAACTTATTTTTTTACCACCTTATAGGGCTTTCGCCATTCGCTTCACAAACCTGCAATGAATTTTGGCCGCTTTCACGTCTCTTGCATTAAGGAAACGAATTACAGCGCGTATTTCATAATCAGCAGGATTTTCAATGGTCTGAGGCATTTTAAAAAACGCACAAATAAACATAAACTCGGCTAAATAATTCCGTTATGGCGTCTCGTAATTTTGGACCAGGCATGTGTTAAGGGGGTTTAACCTGGAAGGCTGCTGTCCTTAAAGGCTCTAAGCCTAAGTGCTGTAGGCATTCAAGCTACATGCTTACCATGTTTATCTATTTGTGAGGTATTTTAAAGTAAAATACTAATAATACGAAGTGGTTGAAAAGAGGAAATGTTTTAGGTAGTTTCCCAGTTTCAGCTCTTTTAATTGCTTAAAATAGGTTTCAGAATTTATATAATCATCACCGTTAGTAGTTATTTTTTTAGTTAAATTTAAACTAGAAATAATCAATAAATGCCCTCATGTAAGAAGGAAAACAAGAAACGAGACCACCAAATAGGTTGAAAATTTATAGTGAGACTTTACACCTAATGGCTATTAACAAGATTTATTGTGTTTGCCATTAGTAAACGTCGGATCTTAAGCTTTAAGCGGCTAAACTATTACGTCTATTTAAGGTACAATATCGTACAATGTTGTTTACTTCCCTTATTGCCATGTCAGCAAGATATACGTTACTGCTTGTAAATATTTCATGTATAATGTATGTATGTATATGTATGTATATGTGTGTATATTAGAGTGAGCGGATCTGATAGAGGGGGAAAAAAATGTCGGAATCTTGTTCGTCTGGACCCTACAAAACGATTCCCCTTTCCAGATATTGAGATAGCCGAAATTTGAGCTCGATTAAACTACGTTAACCCGTGCCGCTCGTCGCTCAAAGTTTGAAAAAATCCAAATTTTTGGCCAAAAAGCTGACATATGGAGCCATAACTCCAGAACGGTAAATAATAGAAACACGCTTAATATCTCAAAAGAAAGCTAACGTTGTTCTTCAAAATTTATATTTTATACATAATTGTTGTTATTTTAAGTCAACCCGAGTTACAACAGCCTTTAGCCCCAAAAACGTGACCTGGTACCACTAGGAGCATACTTCGTATATTTTGTTATTAAGTTATAAATTTTGCTTTTTTTTTGGTATATTTTTGAGTTTAAAGTAGAAATATAATAAAAAAACAAGTAATACTGATAAGTCTAATGACATTTTTTATTTTAAAATATAAAAATTAGGTATATAATACATACAAAACAGACACAGAAAAGATACAGACGTAGTACCTACATGAGTTGATAATTTTACATAGCTATCTAATCTATTCTAGAGCTTTTGTTAAAGTAGTTTTTGAAACGTCAGGATATAATGCTCGGCATTTACTTACAACTTGCAGGACATATTGCTTTTGGTCTTCATCTTTTGTCAGAAGGTCGTTAAAGTCGGTTATTAATTTAACACCACGCTCAGCCATATCATTAACTACTTTTAATGTTTTGACAATTTTCAATCCTTCTTGGAAGTCATTATTTTGAGGCCAGGTGTTTGGATGTTGTCTTAGGAAATCTGTTTTTATATTAAATTGGTCAAAGAATGTAAACGTTTCTTTGGTAAGTAAATTTACCAATCCTCCATCAACTACCTCTTTTAAGTTTTCTTTCCTAACTTTTGGATTTACAACCCTAGCGTGCTGTGATGGTTCATCTGTGCTACTGAGCAATTTATTAGCCATTAACAACTTTTCATCGACTGTAATGGTGGGATCAAAAAACGATAATCCCACCAACTTTGCATTCAAATACCATAAATGGTTCGAAAATTTGGTCAGGGCTATTTCTGCAATGTCGTTGTCACATTCTGTATAGTCTAACAGACTATGCAAAATACCTAAATCTTGCTTTGGTGCAAGATGAGCTTTTGGAGCATTGAACCAAGCTTTACAATAAATTTTAACTAGGAAAACAGAAATGGCACGCACAGAACTTTCTTCTTCTTTAGACATCTTAAATTGACGACGAAAAATGAACATTTTTAAGCAGTAAATAGCCTTTGCCATCCACCTAGCGTGATGAATGGCTCCTGGAGTTCTAAAACCCACAACATTGCCGTCTAGTGATCCAACAAATACGAGAACCAACTGCAATAGCTCCTTGTAGTCATCTCTGGGGTAGCTCTCAGTTAATTTGGTCTCGAATTCAGCAGTAACATTTGCAATTACTTCTGGAGTTAGCTGCTTTTGTATTAGATTGTCACTGATACCTGTGTTGTATTTTCCTTTGTCTATCTTGGGCCACGCAGTAAGGAATCTCTTGAAAATGTCTGGATGAGGTCCAGTGGTTGATCCCATTTTTGTGTCGAATACGCCTCTTAACAGAATTTCCAAGATATGGTGACGGCAAGCTAGGTATAACAATTCTCTTCCTAACATTTGCTCCAATATGACGCATGCTCCTTTGAGTCTTCCCGTGTTGGATACTGTAGTGTCGAAGCACATCGCCTTGACGGTGTTGAGAAGAACCCATTCATGTAGGCATTCATATACGGCTACGGCTTGCTGCTCTCCAGAGCTGTTTGCTGTTACAGGAACTCCCAGCAGCTGTTCCTTTTCGCCATATGAAATAGCTATAGCTATTCGCTCACATTGTTCATTTTTTAAAACACCCGGTAAAAGTTTACCGTCCCAATGGACAACCACGGGCTCTTTTTCAGGAATGTTTACTTTATCAAAAATTTTTTTATTATATTGTTCTCTGAACATTTGCCTTCTATCATGTAATAAAGTTTTCGAGACCTTGTACTCAAGAGGGTCAAGGTTTAGTGCTTCTAGAGTAGCTATTAAAATTCTCACGGCATTTCTGTCGGTATACCTTACATCGATCTAATAAAATGGATAATTTCATTTTTAAAATCTCTTTAACGCCCCTTGCAAATGAAACTTTCATCCTCTTGCTCTCCGATGGTCCTGGATCTTCTGCAGCTTCTTCAGGGATGTCCATTTCCTCCAAGCTCTCAAGTTCCTGGTAGATGCTGTCCTCTTCAGTGTCTTAAAATATCTTCATTAGATAATTGTTCGATCTAACCAGCTCAAAGGCACTTTAGAAACTAAACTGAATAAATAAAAGGTCGGTTGTACGCTGAAGTAAAATCACCATCCCTAAAATAGAAATTAGATTCACCCTCCTTTTTACCTGTCAAACGGGTCTTTCTTTGGTAAACTAGTCAGGTAATCACCATATAATAAAAGATTAAATTTGAACAAAAGGCTCTTTATGTTTGAAAACTGAGTTCCAAAATACTTTTTAACAAAAAAATGTTAATTCCGAGACACATTATGTAAAAACCCGTAAAATTCTTAGAATACTCCCAAACTGGCTTCTACTGGAACCAGGTCACGTTTTTGGGGCTAAAGGCTGTTGTAACTCGGTTTGACTTCAAATAACAACAATTATGTATAAAATATAAATTTTGAAGAACAACATTAGCTTTCTTTTGAGATATTAAGCGTGTTTCTATTTTTTACCGTTCTGGAGTTATGGCTCCAGCTTTTTGGCCAAAAATTTGGATTTTTCCAAACTTTGAGCGACGAGCGGCACGGGTTAACGTCGTTTAATCAAGCTCAAATTTCGGCTATCTCAATATCTGGAAAGGGGAATCGTTTTGTGGGGTCCAGACGAACAAAATTCCGACATCGATTTTTTGCGGTCACCCTAATGTATATATATGTATATATATTTATATATATATATATATATATATATATATATATATATATATATATATATATATATATATATATATATATATATATATATATATATATATATATATATATATATATATATATATATACGAGGCTGGTTTGAAAAGTCCGTGCAAAGTTCGAGAGATGGCACCACCGGCGCGTATCGAGGTCATGTTTAGTTAGTAGCATCTCTTGAATGAACGCACACCAAGTTTCAGCCATATTGGTCTATTTCTTTGTGTTTGGCATTCGTGTGAATCAAGGAAGTCGAGTGATTTTCAAGAAATGGACGAAAAAGGATTTCGTGTGGTGATTAAACATTACTTTATGAAAGGCAAAACGCCTCAGGAGACTAAAGAGAAGCTTGATAAACATTATGGTGACTCTGCACCTTCGATTAGAACAGTATATAATATATAAGTGGTTTCAAAATTTTCGGACTGACCATATGGGCACAAGTGACGCCGAACTTCTGGACGGCCTGTGGAGGTTACGACTCCAGAAATAATTGATCAAATCCATGATATGGTGATGGATGACAGAAGAGTTAAGGTGCGTGAGATTGCTAGTGCTGTGGGCATCTCGACTGAACGGGTACATAATATTTTGCATAAACATTTGGACATGAGAAAGCTATCAGCAAGATAGGTGCCGCGATTGCTCACGCTTGACCAAAAACGGAATCGTGTGAAGTGTTGCAAGGATGGTTTTGCAGCTGTTCCAGAAGAATCCGGAGGACTTTAAGCGTCGTTTCGTCACTGTGGATGAAACATGGATACGTTACTATACTCCTGAGACCAAACAACAATCTAAACAATGGGTTACCAAGGGGGAATCTGCACCAAAAAAGGTGAAGACCGTTCCTTCGGCCGGAAAGTTTATGGCGACTGTCTTTTGGGATTCGCAAGGGATAATCCTCATCGACTATCTGGAAAAGGGTAAAACTATTACAGGTGAATATTATTCATCGTTATTGGACCGTTTGAAAACCGAGCTGCAAGAAAAACGCCCGCGATTGGCCCACAAGAAAGTCCTTTTCCATCACGACAACGCACCAGCACATACCTCAGCAGTTGTGGTCGCAAAATTAATGAAAATAGGATTCCAACTCGTTTCACATCCCCCCTATTCTCCAGACTTGGCTCCCTCGGACTACTATTTGTTCCCCAATTTGAAGAAATGGCTGGCGGGACAAAGATTTTATCCAAACGAGGAGGTGATTGCAGACACTAATGGATATTTTGCAGACTTGGACAAATCCTATTATTCGGAAGGGATCAACAAACTAGAACATCGTTGGACGAAGTGTATAAGCCTAAAAGGAGACTATGTCGAAAAATAAAAAAGGTTTACCCCAAACACATAAGTAGTTTTTATTTTTGCACGGACTTTTCAAACCAGCCTCTTATATATATATATATATATATATATATATATATATATATATATATATATATATATATATATATATATATATATATATATATATATATATATATATATATATATATATATATATATATATGGACGTTTCGCATCAACGGAGCCACCCCAATACCCAAAATATAATTGACAAAAAAAAAATCAAGGGTATCAATTTTTTTCGTTTAAACGTAAGCTTTTAAATGCAACTTGGCCCTTTTGAAAAAAACAAGATGGCGGCTCAATATTCCAAAAATTAGACGAAAAATGAGCAATTATGGAGATTTCGCAGTGAGATAGCACTTTTTTGACTGGAGTAATTTTCAGTTTTAGGCACCATATTGGAACCGCCATGTTGGTATTACATAAAATTATGTTGGTTACTCTAATTATTACATCAATATTGCATTTTGTCTCAGTTTTGAAGTTCAGTTAACTGCGCTTAGAAATCATGATTTTTTTGTTTCTAGCCGCCATCTTGTTTTTTTTCAAAAGGGCCAAGTTGCATTTGAAAGCTCACATTTCAATGAAGAACTTGACTCCCTTGAATTTTTTTCGTTAAATCTATTTTTTCGATATTGGGGTCGCCTCGTTGACGCGAAACGTCCCATATGTATATATATATATATATATATATATATATATATATATATATATATATATATATATATATATATATATATATGTTTTAATAAAAAAAATATAATGTCGGTTTAGAGTAGCAAAACGATGAACCATCGGAAAAATATTTAAAGGTAAAGATACAAGCATAGAAGAATTAAAAAAGCTTTCTCGATGCCGGTGGGAATCGAACGCATGATGTCAGGGTACAAACCCATGATACACTTTACTAAGCCATAGCACCGGCGTAGCTTTTCCTGTTAGTAAGAGTTTCGTCGCTTGTTCCACCTCAGTCGAGATCCAATTTTAAGTCCCTTGAGGTGACGCGCATTACCATCATTAGTAAATAAGCCAGACCTTAGAACCACAATTTTTACTGTTTCGTCCATTCGTTGATCTTCACGATACACGTTGAAAGAGTGCGTAAAACATATACATATATTATATATATATATATATATATATATATATATATATATATATATATATATATATATATATATATATATAATGATTATAATAATAATAAGATAATGCTGTTTGGGGTACTTAAACCATAAACCATCAGGAAAAATAGAAATAAGAAACAGAAAAAATTAAATTGAGATGTTTGGACAAAAGGAAGTCGCTAAATCAAGGACATAGAGTGGAAGTTTTGATTCTCTGTGAATTTGGAGCTTTGGATCGTTTTTCCGTAAACCTCTCCATTGGACCCCTTTCCCATATTTAATAAACAAAATTCCTTTGCAGTCCTAGAGAACAGTCGCCATCAACTTTCCAGAGGACGACTTAGTTTTCGCCTTCTTTGAAAGTGGACACTCCTTATGAATCCATTGCATTAACTTCTGCTTCGTGGAAAGATTCCCTGGTGTAGGAACTTTGAGGCAATGTCATCAATCATTTGACAACCAAGCAATTTTTGTATGACATCATTTTTATCGTTCACTTTTGAACATATATGGTGAACATATAATGAGTAACCTTAGATATGCGAATGATACTGTCATACTTCCAAGTCAGTACAAGACCTAGAATTGATTATGGAGCGTCTGGACATCCCTAGCAAAAACTATGGATTGATAATTAATAGAGCGAAAACCAGAGTAATGATTGTTAGTCGTAATGAAAATCTGTCACACATAAATGATATTGCTGGTTTCACTGTTGTAGACCATTTTAACTATTTGAGATACCTCATAATTAACAATGGTGGCTGTGAAGTGGAAGTAAAAAGACGTTTGGCTATGGCTAGAACCTCCACGATCAAACTTACTAAGGTCTCGGAAGATCCAACTGTCACAAAAAACACAAAGTTAAGGTTGCTAGGCAGCCTTATATTTCCCATAGCAACTTACGCATTGGAAACATATACCATTAAACAAGCTGATGAATCGATGCGTTTGAGATGTGGGCAAATCGAAGAATCCTCAGAATATCATATACCGAACATCGTACTATCGTACTATCCATTCTTGAAGAATATAGTATAAATAACCAACTTTCAAATAGAATTAATAGACAGTACCTGAAATATTTTGGTCACATTATGAGGAAAGGCTTATAGTAACGGGGAAGGTAGAAGACCAAGGGGACGGTCTCTAATGAGATGGTCCGACCAAATAAGATCTCTCCTTGGTATGGGTATGCACGAGTCAAGTCAAGTCGCGAAGGATCGAGATGCCTGGAGAATGACTGTTGAGGCAGCAACTGCAAAGTCTCACCGATACTCCTGTTGGAGTGAAAGGATTGAGAGAGAGAGAAAGAGGTAATTTAAAAGAAACATCCCCTTGTTTAAAGTAAAAACGTGTACTTTTAAAATCGTTTTATCGTACTATCAGATAAAAATGTAATTATTCCTGAGCTGTTTAAATCTCTATAGTTTTACTGCAATAAATTATTCCATTTTTCCCTATTGCGAAAAGGAATAAAAAAAGGTTCGACCAATCAGGTTTTATTCCGAAATAAAGGAGAAACTAAAAACTAAGTGGAAATTAACTCCCCGTGATCTCTTCGAACGATAAACGAATCTTCCATCTTTCCCTTAAGAATTAAGTAATAGGAAATTGACTAGCGAGAATCGAATTATCTCGTAAGGGAAAGCGGTATGATAACCTAACTATAAAAATGTCTACTCTCTTATTTATGAGTTATTGGTATTTGATAGAATCCAGAAGATAAAATTACTTATTTTTGTGGGATCAATAGAAAAGCGGTATTTTTTGAAAATTTATCTTTTGTGCGCTATACCCTTTTCGATTGTCTTCCGGTTCCATTGGAAACGTGATTAAAGAAGATAGCCTGGGCATAACCTTTCCAAACCCACCTATCTGGTAGTGTACAAATATAAAGGGTTTTCCAAAAAGTATTGAGTCAAAATTGAGACGGTCGTTTTTAGTGTTCCGTTATTTATACGATCTGTCACACCCGATTTTCTCTAAACCTATTTGACATAGAAAGTGTAAATTTGGCACAAATATAAGAATTGATGGTCCAATCGGAGTTAAATTTTGACTTAAGAGGGGGTTTTGGGGGGTGAAATCGGAAGAGAAAAAATTTTTATCGGGTCATCGACGAAAATTACAGTTTCGTCCGTAATTTGAAGGATGTAGCCCGCTTTATTTCTTCCAGGGGTTAGGAATACACGTCGCGCTAATACTTCACATCCGTATGAGGTTCAGCTTGTTACTCCTCGTACAACGCTTTTCAAGCAGTATTTTATATGGAGAACAACATCCCTTTGGAATAATTTGTCCAGGACTATGTTTCCCATCGAGTACAATTTACAGCGATTCAAGAACAACGTGAATCGCTTTTTCCGCACACGTGTCGCTCCTGTAGCGCTTTAGGGACTTCCCTGCAGCACATGTGCGAGACCTATAACAAAAAAAAAATCCCTTTTTGCATAAATTAAGACATACATTTTCGTCCGGCGTCTTAAATTTCAAATATACACTTTCGTCCGAGGGTAACGCAGGTAAATAGACGGATGTTCTTGACCGTAATTTGAAAAAACCCATGCAATAGGGGTGGTTTAACCATAACTCATTATTCCTTGAGGTTAGTTCAGGTTAGGTTTAACCTATATTTTAAATAACTGTAGAGAGTTTAACTTGCCGTTTCAACCGGCAGAAGGCGTGATAGATTTTGAAATCCACAAGGCCGTTAATGAGATTTGGAATAATGTGCAAATTATAAGCTGTCGTTTTCATCTCAGTCAAGCTTGGTCCGGTTAATATTAATTATATGCAATTATATTTGTTCTAATAAAGTTTTCGTATGTACTCGTATTTTATTATTTAGGTATATTTTAAACCAGGTAAATCGGACGAAAATGTATATTCCCAAAAATTAGCAGCGGACGAAACTGTATATATTCAGGTAAAGGGTTTCTTCATATTTGACCATTAATTATTGCGGGCGGACGAAACTGTATGTGCCCGTCATCGAGTAGGGTGTCAAATGAAAGCTTGTAAAAACATTAGTTCAAAAATATTTATGATGCAATATTTGCGTACACTGTTTTTTTTTTTTTTTTTTAAAAAATCGGTTGAAAATCTCTGTCTACCCACCCTATCTCGAAAAATAGGAATTAAAAAATTTTGAAAATATTCTGGAATAGTCTAAATAAAGTGTAGATTGAGCGAAAATTATCAAGAATGCATTACGTTTTATAATTTTTCTGGTGAAAAAAACTACGTGACATGACAGACTAATGAAGGTTTGGAAAGTTGGGAATTCAACCAGGACTAAGAGCTACAAAATACCAATACGTATTCGATGCAATCAGTAGAGACCGGATTACATGCATTTGCATATTTTCATATGCATTTGCATATTTAGACCATTCTCACCGATTATTGCATATTTTACCCAAAATCTAGTAATGATGCATATTTTCCCTATATTTACAATATTTCTCGGTGTTACTAGGCAACTGAATTGCTCAGGGTATTGTTAATGTCGCCGTCTGGAACCGATCTTATCGCCGGGACATTACCTGCAATAGTCTAAACATCGATTAGGTTATAGTGCCAAGGGAATACCCAAAATTACGACGTTTTCTTGGTCGGGATATTAAGTGATAAGTACTTAGTTTCTAAGAATATTTGTTTGACCGTCGATCAAATAAACAATTTTCTCGAAGACGAATTTTTATTTTAAAACAAGATATCAGTTTTAACATTATTGTTGACGCGCTTGCATCAGTGTAATCTTTTTGCAATTTTTAACGTGTTGTGTTAAAGTTTAACGTGTACCATGCCACCCGCAAAAAAAGTGTCTCTTCGTGGGTAGCTGATTATCCTGGAACATTTACATACGACGGAAATGTTTTATATTGTCGAGTTTGCGAGAAAAATGTTTCGTGCACAAAAAAGTTTCAAATTGACCAGCATGTCAAGACAAGTCTTCATATCGCAGGATTGCAAAAAAACAGGCCCACGACAACAACTTATAACAGAAGCAAGTAGCAGTGATTCCACTTCTATAGGCAAACAAAAACCACTTTAGCATGGATTTATGTGAAGCATTGCTTGCAAGTAACATTCCTCTCCACAAACTTACAAATCCTACATTCAAAGATTTTCTGCGAAAATATTGCTTGAATCAAAAAATACCAGACGAATCAACACTGCGTAAAAATTACATACCAACAATTTACCAATATGTTCTGGAAGAAATACGTAATGAACTTAAGGATTACATTATTTGGATTTCAGCTGATGAAACTACCGACAGTTGTGGTCGCTATATTGCGAATTTAATTGTGGGTGCATTAAGATTAGAATCTTCTTCTTCTTCCTATTTGGTGGCCTGCAAAGAACTTGACAAGACAGATTATTCTACGATCGCCAGATTTGTGAATGAGGGTATTAAAAAAAATATTTCCTGAATCTTCTGCAGATGAAAGAGTGTTTATATTTCTCTCAGATGTTGCTCCCTATATGATCAAGGCAGCCAAAGTCTTCCAAGTATTTTATCCAAATTTAATTCATGTGGCCTGCTTTGCTCACGGAGAAATGTAAATAAGCTGATTTCATCAGCAAAGAAAGTGTTTCTTAAGGCACCTGCTCGCAATAACGCCTATAAAGAAAAACTGCCAAATGTGCCTTTACATGACTTCGATAGTGCAGAGGCTATGGCAGTTCGTCAATCCAAGGAAGCATTTAACGATTCCGATATTAAAATAACCGGTCAAGTGCAAGTTGAACTTGCACAATTAGTGTTCCGTACGTTGATTGTTTTTAAAATAAAAATTTTTGTTAGGGTGGTATAAAATGATCAGTGACTTCACAAAACACACCCCAAATGAGTTTTCAACAAAGTTTGTTTCCAATCTTTACTGAAAACTGGTGACCTTGAAGTTTTTGGTTTTTTTCTATACCAGATAAATTATTAAAGGTTTTCGTTTGAAAATTTTCTGATCAGTACTTTTCGAGATAAGGTAGGGGACAGCGATTTTTCACGATTTTTTAAAAGTAATACGAAGAAAAGTGTGCGCATGTATTACATTATATATATATTTTTTACTCGTGTTTTCACAAGCTTTCGTTTGATACCACACTCGATGACCTAGTAAAAAAATTTTTTTTTTCACTTCCGATTTCACCCCTCAAAACGAATCCCTTAAGTAAAAATTTATGTTACGGTGATATAAAATGATCAGTGACTTCACAAAAAACACACCCCAAATAAGTTTTCAACAGAGTTTATTTCCAATCTTTACTGAAAATTGATGACCTTGAAATTTCTGTTTTTTTTTATATACCAGATAAATTATTACAGGTAATGCACTCGTGATAATTTTCGTTCAATCTACACCCCGTGGAGAATATTCCAGAATTTTTTCAAAATTTTTTGATAAGTACTTTCCGAGATAAGACGGGTGGACAGCGATTTTTCGCGATTTTTTAAAAATAATACAAAGAAAAGTGCGCGCAAGTATTACATTTATATATATATATATATATTTTTTACTCGTGTTTTCACAAGCTTTCATTTGACACAACACTCGATTACCTAGTAAAAAATTTTTTTTTTCACTTCCGATTTCACCCCCCAAAACTAACCCCTTAAGTCAAAATTTAACTTTCAAAACTACATGGCTCTGATGAGGCCATCAATTCCTATATATTACTACCAAATTTCAACTTTCTATGACAAATAGTTTCGGAGAAAATCGGGTGTGACAGACGGACAGACGGGCAGACAGACGGACAGACAGACGGACATACACCGAAGTGATCTTATAAGTGTTCGGTACGGAACACTAGAAACATAGCTTTGATTAGCACTCACTTTTCCCACACACCTGCGGGTATTAAAAAGCTTGAAACTCAAGGTTTGGCGTTGACCGAATCAATTCAGTTAATGAATAAAATCCGTCAAATAAACTCCACATGGCCAGATGTATTCCCGCGTAGAGTTAAAGAAAAGTTTGAAAACATTTTGTGCAATAACCCAGGCTTTGAACCTTTGTGCCAAATTGATAGTTTTAGTAATGGGACGGGTGAACTTTTGCCAGAAACAATAAGTGCTAACATAGCTCCCAAATTCAAATACTGCCCACTTACCTCAATGGATGTGGAACGGTCTTTTTTCACTTATAAAAATATTTTAAGTGATCGAGGAGACAATCTTACTACCCAACATTTGGAACAATACCTTATTGTTTACGTGTACAAGAATACAAATGTTAAATAATTTAAAAAAAATGTTAAATAATTGTTAATTAAATTTAAACATCGTCGATAACTTGTTAATTTTATGCTGATTTTGAAATAAAAAACTAAAAAATTACTCTTTTTATTATTATTTAATATTGCATATTTTGACCCTTTTCATGCATATTTTAAGCATTTTTCATGCATATTTGCATGCATATTTCAAGATTTTTATGTTGCATATAATCCGGTCTCTAGCAATCAGTAATATTATGATGACTGGTGACCAACGGATAGATACCGAGGACAAGATAATTTTATTTTATTTCTTCAAAATTGAACAAATATTTAGGTAGTAAATAGTTGTTTTAAACTTTTACTAATAGATTCTAGATTGAACTATATTCATTTGTTGGCCCTTAGGTAGCTAATTTTTATTTTAAAGGTAATCACGATACGGAACACTAATTGCGCAAGTCCAACTTGCAGTTGACCGATTTTTTTTATATTATTTATTGTATTAAACGAAACGATTTCGTTACGTTTTTTGCTCAGATTCGCAGATGGAAATCGATCGATCAAGTAAATACGTCAAATCATGTGACACCCAAACATCGAGCTTCTCTTTGTAGCCAGCTTTCTTCAAATGGTTTAAAACTATTTGGTAATGGATGTTTAACTCCTTGACGATGTCATGGTTACTTACATGCCGGACTTACTCCACTTTTTCCAAAATTCTATCAACTATTTCTGTCATATTTTAGCTCATTAGTTAGTTGCAGGCAAAGTAGTAATCGTTTTGCGGCGATCATACGATAACGACCACTACATGGCGTTATTGAAATATGACATTCCCACTGACATTTGTTATTGTTATAACAGTGGCAGCTCAGAAATTAGTCAAGTAGTTTGTTTACAGTGAGCGTTTAAAAAAATAGTTTTGTGAACAAATGGAAATTTCACATGAAGGTTTTCGTTGGAGGATTTTTTACGATTTTAGTAAAGCCTTAACTCAACAACAGTGCCTCGAATCGCTTCATTCAACTTTTGGTAATGAATCACCAACAGAAAAGACTGTTCACAATTGGTTTGCAGAATTTCGTCACAGTCGTGCTTCTGACAGCGATGAATTTGGTGAAGGTCGACCAAAATCGGTTGTTGTTCCAAAAAACATCGATGCTATGCGTAACATCATTAAATACGATAGGCAAGTGATTTAACGTTCGGAATCCATCGGGAACAGATCTTTTTCACAGCTAAATGTTCAGGCAAAATCAAATGTACTGCAGTCTTCGATATGCCTAAGGGTGCCTTAGGCATATCGAAGACTGCAGTACATTTGATTTTGCCTGAACATTTAGCTGTGAAAAAGATCTGTTCCCGATGGATTCCGAACAAGAATCTTGACTACACATAAAGAATTGAAATTTTTATTTACTTAAAACAGAAATTTAAAGTACGAAACTTGATTACCTTAAACCAAATCTATTATTTAGAGAACAACCAAGCACAACTGGCTTTTATGAGACATATCCTGCAGTTAAACGTGGTTAGCGGGCAAATAATAAACTTAGTTATTTAAAGTTTTAATCACTTGTAAAGGACGATATAAGGGCACATCAAAGTTAACAACTTTAAATAACAACTTCCTGATATCTGAAATGGTTACAAGTTTTGACCGTTTGCGGTTATTAATGACTGTAAGCGAATAACAAACCCTTGGCTGTAAACCTAAACTTTATTGGCGTTTATCTAAATATTTGAAAATGATTTATGATTGTTTCAGGACGTTTAAGTTATCTAGAACAGAATTTACAGGTCAGTGGTAAACCTGGAAAAGTCAGTTACGGAGCTATACCAGTGTAACGGATATTTTTCTAGAATTTTTTGAAAGAAAACTACTGCATCAAAAGTTTTAAAATGATGGGTACCTATTTATTATTTGTTTATAAATATACACATTTTTTTTCCGACTAAAATATTTAAATTTACGGGACCTATGCCCCAGTAACGGGACAAGTGAAAAAAAAGTAGCTCCATTGCTACCGTGATTGGGGCCTCCACATTGCCTGGAATCAAAAAAAAAAAAACAAAATGATTATGAAAATATATAATTTTCCGTACCACCAACCATGGATTTTAAAAAAATATTGAAAATTATAAGAATGGCGGCGTTTAGAAAAAAAAAGTATAAAATTTTCGCCAAAAAAGTGTCCCTTTTTTGCATGCCAAATTGATATTTTTGGTCCTATCAAAAAATCCATTGTTTATGGTACGATAAAACACGTCCTTAACATGCAAATAAAAATTTAAGTTGATACAATAAATTGTTTTCGAGTTACAGCGGCAGCAAATATAAAAAATGCAGTTTTGAAAAAAACGCGTTTAAAGAATGATTAACGTGTAACACATAAATAATGATCCCTTGCCACGTACCTACCTTTGTGACTATTTTGAGTTCACTGAAGTATCCTATGTTTAACTTTTACTTACGCGATGACGTCACGGTATTAGAATTTTAATACCTGCTACGGTTCGCGTTACGCTTCTAAAAACGAGTTTATGGCCCCCCGAGCAGCTATACCTGGCGATAGCTGTATTTTCAAAAATAAACATAGACCGACTTTGATACTTCGACCTCTTATTCTATAGATATAAAAGCATCGAAATATGTAAAAACAACGATTTTTTAAAATTATCACAATGGTATAGCCCCTTAATTTAAAATCGACTCTAAGAGTGGGGGGAAACACCGTAAACTTTTCGATATTTTGTTATCATCCGAAAATACCTTGAGGAAACGAGGGTAGTTTTTTTAAAAGTTCCTAGCTATTAAGGAAAATTTGCGGAGCAAAAAAATTTTTTGTACATAACTACGGTCCACACCAACAAACAAAACTCCCTTGCAGTCAGAAAAACCGGTTGTCGTTAAGTTTCCAAAAGAAGAATGAATTTTCGCCTTCTTTGAAGATTGAGAGTCCTTATCAACCCATTGCAGCGACTTCTGCTTCGTAGGATGATCCCAATAGAACAGCCAAATCTGTGATTATTCGCAAAAAAAAATTCTCATCGGTCTCTAAAGTAGCCAATTGTTCTTGAGGAATTTTTTTCCCGGCAAGTTTCTACTCTGGTGTAAGACATTTAGGCTTATCGGCCTTGATCTTTGAAATCTTGTGTGTTTTTCCACTGTATAAAAATAAAGTTCAAATTTTCATTATTTTTTCTAATTTTTTCAAAAAAACCTCGCACTAATCTTATGGAAATTGGATCCAGGTCAAATCGGCTGAAAATGTAGTATGTTATGCTTCAAGCCATTCTGATCAAAAGTCTCCACGGGCACAAAGTCCAAAAATGGATCGATTAGGAATTATCGAGCGTGAAATTAGTAAAAAAACCGCTAAGAAAATGCTATTTTCGTTTTTTTAAAGGACTTATTTTGAGTAGAACATGATTTTACGAAAAATTCCAACGGGATTATATGTTTTTTGGGTTGCTAGTTATGAATATAATAATTACTTTGACCCAATTCGCTCGTACTTTCGAATATTGACCATTTTGGCCATTTCTGAGTCTTTTTTTGATTTAAATCACCTAGAACATATTTTTGCGAAAAATTCTAACGGAATTTTATGTTTTTGAGTTAATAATTAGGAATATGATAATTAGTTTGAACCAATTTGATCCTACTTTCCAATAGTGTTCATTTTTGGCCAACTTTTGGCCCTTTTTTCTGGATTTAATTAGACTAGAACATATAAAACTTATACTTTATTTTCAACAACTCTTAAGGAAATTGTTAAGAAAAAATGGTGAAAGTTGTAAGGTTGAAAATAAACGCTATTCGGATTATTATATTCATAATTATCAACTAAAAAAACATAAATAAGTCCTTAAAAAATGCCCAAATAGCCCTTTCTTAGCAGTTTTTTACTAATCCCGCGCTCGATAATTCCTATCCATTTTTGGACTTTTGATGAGAATGGCTTCAAACATAACATACTACATTTTCAGCCGATTTGACCGGGATCCAATTTCCATAAGATTAGTGCGAGGTTCTTTTAATTTAAACGCGTCATTAGTCTATTACACAATAATTTTTCTATTTCAGTTATACGATATATATATATATATATATATATATATATATATATATATATATATATATATATATATATATATATATATATACAGTGGCAAACAAAAATATGGAAACATTTAAATTCCCATCTCTAGTCTTAACATTTAAACGGTTTACAATTACAATATTTATTTATTAATCGTGTATATGCTAACAAACATTTTGGAGGCTAAAACAGTTATTGTTTATTAGAAATGTGCTTAGTTTTTAACATAACAAATTATGTACAAACAAAAGTATTCCTGCCTTAGTTCTTTATTACCAGCAGTTTTTTTTGGGATCATTTTTCGCTTTTCGAATTATAAATTTGTCTACTATTACTTGTTTTTCGAGGTCTACCACTTTTAAATGCCGTGTCAACAGTGAAGTTCTCGAGAACTTCTTAATAATTTTGCTGACAGTGCCCCTAGTAGAAAATTAGGAAAATAAATATAAAAAACCGGAACGAACTTTGGATCGCATTAAAACAAGAATAGGAAAAAATACCACCCGATTTTTGTGCTAGGCTTATTGACTCTATGGGCACAAGATGTCAAGCAGTGATTGACGCAAAAGGATATCCCACTAAATACCATATTAAATATTTTCGACACCTTAGTCGCCTTAGTGGAATTTTCATTTCATAACAAAAATGTTTCCATACTTTTGTTCGCCACTGTATATATGTGTGTATGTATATCTATATATATATATATATATATATATATATATATATATATTATATATATATATATATATATATATATATATATATATATATATATATTTATATATATATATATATATATATATATATATATATATATATATATATATATATATATATATATATATATATATATATATACTAGAGAAAATTAGAAAGAATCTACATACTTACAACGATTAAATCGGGCCATCAAATCTGTTGATATCTTTTTGAAATACTTTATCTTAATTATAAATTGAAGTCCATTTAAAGCTGTGGCTCCTGAAGAAGTAGCACTTTTAATTAAATAACATTCCATACTAACCCCTCTAATTAATTTAAATTTAATTCAGTCTTGAGCGCGAAATTTATCAAGTGGATCTAATATCATTAAGAATAACATGGTGAAATAATTTAAATATTTATGGTTCAATTATTCTTTTAAACGTAAAGTGAGCATTTGTGATTTAT
Organism: Pachyrhynchus sulphureomaculatus; assembly: GCA_019049505.1. NCBI lineage: Eukaryota > Metazoa > Arthropoda > Insecta > Coleoptera > Curculionidae > Pachyrhynchus > Pachyrhynchus sulphureomaculatus. The sequence goes on along the minus strand of CM032451.1, from coordinate 43,802,326 downwards.
ATATATATATATATATATATATATATATATATATATATATATATATATATATATATATATATATATATATATATGTATATATATATATATATATATATATAGGTCTTTAATATCCGAAAACTTTGATGCTCGTGCTTAAGACAAACTTTTCTTTAAAAATTTTAACTTTCTACAAAATTTACCATTTTGTAAACTTAAGAATAGTTGGCGATCTCAATACTTATTTCGCATAGAAAGTGCTTCAATTTTTCGTTTTCTAGAGTTTACAGTTTGTTCGGGTCTGTTCTGCCAAGCATTTTCAAAATTTTTAACCTTGTTTGAGTAGTTAAAGAAACGAAAGTATTTCTAAAGGGACAGACGGTACGAACCTTGAATCCTTTATACCATTCCTTGATTGTGCTTTCGTCATATCGAGTGTGTGACTTTAAAAAATCCATATCTTCTTTGGACAACTTGTCCTTGCTTCCGAAACAACCCATTTTGAAAGGTTATGTGTAGTTCTTCTCCTGTAACAATAGAAAATTTCTTTTATAAAAATTATTTAAAAAACGAGTTTATCTAATCTCTAAAAAAATTTTAAAAATTCTACAGCGATCAGGATCAAGGCTTCGCGATCCAAGATTAACAGTGGACTAAAGGAAGAGCAACTGGAAACGAGGAGTTACGATTTAGTTGAATAAAGGTATTGTCGGATTTCCAAAATGAAGTAAAATTTTCATGTATAATATTAGTTAATAGAGAAGAAGGTAAATAACATTATAAGACACTGCTGAATATTTTCTAAATTTAAATTTTAATAAGTTATAACCACATATAATCTGCTATTAAGATTAATAAATAAAAGTGACAACGCCGGTACGTAACCACAACCGGTATTACTAGCAGAATACGTGTGAGTATCCAGGTTTTTAGCAGCGCTGCTCGGACTCTGGATACCGTAATTTTTTCCATAAGACTGGATTAGAAATCTGTACAGTGTTTTCTACTTATCCTTACCGCACTAATGGAAGTTTCTTATGGATCAATGATTTGATGGGAAAGGATGTCATGAATGACATACTTCGTCTGTTCTTTTTTGTAACTTGAATCAAGATATATTCCTTTTAGGTATCAAAGTTCGACATGATTACTTTAACATGCGATCACACATCTAAGCAGGCCTGAAAATTTGCTTCGGAATTTGACATCATGAGCACGAAGATGTTGTCGAATGATCTCATGAAACACATTTGAACCCGATTTTCTTAATGTTGCCGCTCCTTGACGCAGCGTCAATTTCGGGTCCCGTGAAAACAAAGACACAAATCGACTTTCGAAGTGACTTTGCCTACCAAGACACTTTTTGTCTCGTTAAAACGATTTACCCTACTTTTCACAAACGATACCGACTTTTTAATACATTTAGAGGCCGCAGATTGTATCATTTTAGGCTCCTTTGAATGGGAACAAAGAAAGACTGCCTCGAACCGGAACTTTCGGAGTGCCCTTGCCTACCGAGTCACATTTTGGCAAGTCGTCGACATTTCTCGTCTCGCTAAAACGATATAGCCACTTCTTCAAAAACGATACCGACTTTTTAATATCTTTAGCGGCCGCGGAATGTGTTATTTTAGGCTCCTTTAGATGGATACAAAGCGCATACTGCCTCGAATAGACGCAAAAACAAGTGACTCATTTACGTGATTTCGACGAAAGTTCGGAAGGTTCCCTCTACCGATTTTTTGGTGAATCGCTAGAATCGAATCTACCAAAAATAAATTATCGCGGACACGTTCTTAGTTGACAGACTGTACAGGATGAGTCAACGATAGAGTAAAGTTCATTATCTCATTTGTTTCGGGAATAACGACAAAATGTTAAATACAATAGTTTTAGGGAATGTTAAGGCGCACAGTTTCAAATTATTTTTGAGTATACAGGGTACTTCAAAAAAGTGTGGCCGATATAACATGTTTTTTTTTTTTTTTAAATGGAACATCTTATTTTCTAATTTATTTTTAAATTCTGCGTAAAATTTTATACCTTTTTTTATTAATAATGTTAAGTGGTACCTTTAGAGGAGTAGGTAATGAATCCTACTATGAATCGAAGGGTCGGCGGTTCGATTCGGCCTTGGACTGCTGGGTGTTTGTGTGGGTCTTTAGGTTTAGTTTAGGTTTAAGGAAAAATGGGTATATTTATTAAAGAGAGATGTTGGCTAGTTGGCTTTGTTTCCAATGCCATAAAGAGGTTCGCCTTTTTTTTTTTTTTAAAAAATAAAAAAAAAAATAATGTTAAATACCTAAACCTAATAGTTTTTCTAATATTTTAATTTTTTTAAAAAAATACTAGTTTTCAGTTTTGTAAAAAATTACCAGTAGCGCCATTGTTTCTGAAGGTGCAATACTCATAATTGGTACGAGCGTTCTATAGAGATTAAAAAAAAAGATATATGTAAAGAAATTTGAGTTAGATGCTACAGGGTGTTCAAAATAAATTTATGCATTTCGACTATTTTAAAATGAAAGATCTGAAATTTTTTAAAAGGCACACCCTGTATAATATTATTTTTTCTGATAGATTTTACAAAACCCTCCAACTTTTATTAAGTATGTCATATAGCTATTTCTAATAGTTTTCGATTTATTTTGAATTTTTCAATTATTACCCTTGTTTTTAATACACTTACGCTTATACGTCACTTACTACAAATGAAACTATTTTTACTTGCTTAATAGACATGTCAAAATTTGACAATGCCTACATTTTTGTTTTGTTTTGGCAACTATGATGTTATAGCGTACGTGTATTAGCAATACGTATATGACATACTTAATAAAAGTTGGAAGATTTTGTAAAATCTATCAGAAAAAATAATAATATACATGGTGTGCCATTTAAAAAATTTGAGATTTTTCAATTTAAAATAGTCGAAATGCATAAATTTATTTTGAACACCCTGTAGCATCTAACTCAAATTTCTTTACACATAACTTTTTTTTCATCTCTGTAAAACGCTTGTACCAATTATGAGTATTCCATCTTCAGAAACAATGGCACTACTGGCAATTTTTTACAAAACTGAAAACTAGTATTTTTTTTTTAAAAAACTGAAATATTAGAAAAACTACTAGGTTCAGATATATAACATTATTAATAAAAACGTTACAAAATTTTACGCAAAATTTAAAAATAAATTAGAAAATAGGATGTTCCATTTAAAAAAAGATGTTATGTCGGCCCCACTCTTTTGAAGTACTCTGTATACTCAAAAATAACTGACCCTGTACATAGTATTTGTCATACTTCCAAATTTTTTAAAAATTACTGGCTTTCTTATTGTCATTGAAAGTACAGTCTAACGAAGTGCATAATTTCAGCTAAGAGAGAAGGAAGTAAATTGAATTTTATTTATAAGAAATAGCTGAATATTTTCTAAATTCGTACCTTATAAAGTTATATATGACCACACATAACTTATTATTAAAATTAACCAGTACAAGTGACAACACCGACCGGTATCCACAGCAGGTTTTACTACCGGACCATGTGCGATCATTCGCTTTTTGAACGATGTTGTACCGAAGTATAGTGGGGGAGTTTTTCGCATAAGATAGGGTTACAATTATCTCCGCTGTTTTTTACTTATCCTTACTGCACTCGGTGAAGTTCCTAATGGAACGTTGTCTCCTGTGTTTTTGTATCTGTACCCATTGGAACGTTTGGAACGTTTCATATAGGGAATAATCAGCCTTAAACTTACACGCTGGCTTATGACGGGTTGGAAGATGTGTTAGGAGAGGGTAAGGATAGTTTTCAATGTAGCGTGGGATCAAAGGTTGAGACCTCACTTCCCCTCTGGTATGGAGGGGGGGAAAGTCAAAGCGACTCACATAGGCAGGGGAGCGTCCCTGAAATAGACCTGTCTCCACCGGGATCGTGAAAAGTGTCTACCCGCTAGCACGTGGCAGAAAGAAAGTCGTAATGGTCCGGACATGTAGCACGCACTATCGATGAACCGAGCGAACATTAGAATGGAGACCACGAGAACAGAAAAGGAGCATACGACATCTTAAAACAAGATGGCGGGATGATATATAGAGGGTTGCGGGCATTGGATAGATGACAAGAGCTGCAAATAGAGTGAGATGGAAATTCAGGGGGAAGGCCTACATCTAGCATTGGACAGAACTAGGCTTATAATGATATAATGACAGTTATATGTACCCATACATTAATACACATTTTTTTTAAATCTCGCTCATTTAACTATGTAGGTCACAGCATAGCAGCCATATCGTTCTTGAACGCGATACCATGAATTAGTTATAAGGAGGACAGTTCAGTGTATATTTATTATTTTTTTATTCGTAAATGTCAATACAGACTGCGTGGGCATGACCAATATATGATGTAATTAAAGTTATTTGCATATGACATCGACACGGTTTTATTAAATTAAAATTCTTGTCGCTGTAAAAACATCGTAATCCTGGGTTTACAGTCGCTTAAGAAAGAACGTGTCACCTAAAACTGTAGTCAGTAAAAGAAATTCTTTTTTTTTGGGGGGGTTATTGTTGGCACCCTGGCAAACAATGCTTTGTGGAAAAAAATTCATTGCTAATATTATTTATGGTTAAATAGCACATTATCGAACAATAGAACTGTATATGCTACACGCTTCGAGGCTGTGTTCTTTTTAATCATCCAAAAGGTCCGAAAATGACGCCTACAGCGCTTCCTAAGTATATGGGCAAGCGAGGGCATTTGTTAGCAAGTGGATGAAACGATATTCTCAGTTAAAAAATGTTGATGATTTACCAAAACGTGGTTCGACAGGAAAAGTATCAAATAAAGACGAAAAAATGATTACTAACACGTTTTCCCGAAATCCTCAATTTAATTTGCGCTAAGTGGCACAAAAACTAAAGCAGAAATGTTTGGATATACGTAGGTTGCTATTTGTATTTCTGGCCTAATAATGAAAAAACAAATATTTATGATCGAAATTGGTTTTATTGTGTTTTCAAAATATTCTCCATGAAGATTAATACACTTTTGCATGCATTTGAACCAATTTTTGAAGCACTTTTTCCACTCCGATTGAGGTAACTCCAAAACATGCGTTTTGAATGCATCAACCGCTTCTTCGGGTGTCGAAAATCGTTGACCACGTAATTTGTTTTTCGTGTGAGGTAATAAAAAAAGTCATTGGGTGCCAAATCAGGACTGTACGGCGGATGACCCATCAATTCGATGTTTTGGCCGGTCAAAAATTCCTTTGTTTGGGCCGATGTGTGAGAGCTCGCATTGTCATGATGAAGAATGGTTCGCTTCTTCTTCGATTTTTTTTGAATTTCTCCGAAGACTTCTGGCAAATAAATGGTCGTGTACCATTTAGAATTGACCGTCCTACGTTGCTCTAACGCCACTGTAGCCACGTGACCGGTAATGCTGAAGAAACGGGCAACCATTTGCTTCGATGTGCTTCTACCGCGAACAACTTTTGTTGGATTTGGCTCGTTTTGGAAGACCCATAAAGTCGATTGCTGTTTTGTTTCGGGCTCATATGCATAGATCCATGATTCGTCACCTGTGTAAATGTTATACACAGCCTTCGATGCACCTTGATCGTAATTTTTCAACATTTCCTTGCACCAATCGACACGAGCCTTCTTTTGAGCGTTTGTCAGATTATGCGGAATCCAACGCGAACAAATCTTTTTTACGGCCAAATGACCATGCAATATCTCATTGATGCTTGTCATACTAATGCCCAAAGATGCCTCAATCTCACGGTATGTCACATGACGATCTTGCTTTATCAGTTCACGCACAGCATCGATGTTTTCTGGCACAACAACCGATTTTGGACGACCTTCACGGAATTCGTCCTGGAGCGAACGTCGGCCACGATTGAATTCGTTATACCAGTTTTTTACAGTACTGTAGGATGGTGTTTCATCGCCATATAAAGAATTAAGTTCATCGATGCACTCTTGTCTTGATAATCCACGTCACACAAAGTTATGAAAAATAATCACACGAAAATGTTCACGAGTTAATTCCATTTTTTGCCTGAGATGAATTTTTCAAGTTACTGTAAAAAACACAAATTGCGCTCAAATGACAAGATGTTTGTTCAAAGGTTATGTTCAACAATGTCAAGTTTCTAATGGAAACGTCAGATGGCACCTGGTAACACTTACTGTTGCCAAGGCCAGAAATATAAATAGCAACCCACGTATCGTATGAAACGATTCGCAATCATCTTCAGACTAACAATTTGAAGTGGCGGAGTACAATCATTGCTGAGCGAAAAACACAGAGAGAAACTATTCGCGTGGACATAGGAAAACATAGATCGAGACTAGAGCAATGTCATTTTTTTCGATGAAGCCGAATTTTGAAGTTATGTTATGACCCCACGAGCCTGGTTAATTTCCACTAACCGATTGGTTCAGCGCAACGTGAAAACACCCTGTGAAGATCCATGTTTGGGAATGTCTTTCGGAAAAAAGTTTTACCTACAATTTGAACGCTGAAAAGATGCTCCAGATTTACAAGAAGGCATTAGTACCGATTGCCAAATAGTGGTGTGTCGACAAAAATGAAGAGTGGATTCTTCAAGAGGATAACGACCCCAAACATCGGAGTACAACATGTAGCCAGCTGAAGGGCGCTTTCACATCTACCGGCAACGACACCGACACGGCACCGAGTTCGACCCGACACCGGGAAAACGTTTTCACACTAGCACGTCACCGCCCCGAGGAAAAACATTTTTTACTGGGTCTGTTGAGTGCCATGGAATCTGTTATTAAGTTATATTTGAGTTATTTGTTACATTTTAGACGTAAAAGGCTAAAATGTAGTCAAAGTCTATCAACTTTTTTCTTGTAGAATTTTATTTTTATTATGTTCGTTTTATCCCAAAGACGGGGTTTAGTTTCCACAAGTTCAATTAACGTGACAATATCAGACTTGAAGGCCTTGGTACCAGCTTGGAAACCACTCACTACTTTTATTAAATTTATAAAAATCGGGACGGAACGAGTGGAAAGACTGCTCCTCGACGACAGCCGGCGACTGCAACGATACGGCACCGACATGTCGTTAATGGCCTTTTTACACGGTCATATCAGTTCTCAGTTCCGTCTCAGTTTCAGTTTTCGTTTCATTTCAGTTCGGAAGGAGGTTTGTTTTTACACCGTCTGTTCAGTTCTTAGTTCGAGTTACACTTTCAAAGTGTAATGTGTGTTTCGCGTTCTAACACGTGCTGTCATACTGTACAAAAGTGTACATGTGTAAAATAGCTTATTTATGAAGACTGTCTCATTGCAGTAGCCTTAGCTGTGGCGTTGAAGAAACGGTGGAAGAAAAGAAGCCGATGGAATAAAGCTTGATACCCTGGAATTCATTGTCGCATATAAATTTAATAAAAGAACTTTACTTAGAACCATATGATTGACTGAACTATTTACGGATAAATGAGGATGTGTTATTACGCCTTGTGACACCTATTGTACAAAAGTAGAATACCAACATGAGGGAGGCTATTACTCCCCCTAGTATTGACACTTCTTAGAATCGGCTGTTGGTCGCTGACGAACGAAAGGAGGTCATAATACCACAGTGATGGTTTGTATACTTCTCAATTTCCTATTCCACTTCTTTCACTATATTTAACTTTTCTAAGTTCTTTGTTATAAATTGAACGTAGGTTATTAATTTTGGATTCTACCATCGCCTTTGTTGCCTCTTCGTTTCATTCTTGATATTAATCCAGTAAGATAGTGTAGGCAGTTCCCCTAACGTTTACACTGTGATAGTTTGGGCCCGTTTCGTTCCACAAACCCGGAGATATTTTATAAATTTGAATGAATTCTACCACAAACTCGTGTTCCTTTTTGGACAGAGCGACAATTGAAATCCATATGTACACTGAGCCAGAGTTTCAAAAGAACTGACGTGAGCGAACGGACCGAGGCATGACGCGTTTGTTTACACATAGGAATTTTAAGAACTGAAATGAAACAAATAGGTCTACCCCCCCATCTCGTCAGGTCTCAGTCTCCGTTTCACTTCTGCTTTAAGTATTTCCTTTTTACACCTAGGAAAAACGGACAGCTGGACTGAAACTGAACTGATATGACCGTGTAAAAGGACCTTAAGTGTAAAACCACTCCCATTTATTTAAATGTTATTTCTAGTCCACCAGCATCGTCGTCTCTGCCGTGTCGGCGTCGTGTCGGCAAATGTGGAAACGCAATAAAGGGGAATCCGATATCGTCAGACTGTATCGGCCAACCCAGTCGCGCGATGCAAGCATAATCGAGAACGTGTGGTCTTGTATCAAGCAGAAGTTTCGTAGTAGAAAGGTGTACACAGTGGAGCAGCTGACACGACAAATTTGGGCAATTTAGAAATCTTTGCCCCAAGAATAAGCGGAAAATCTTATCGAAAGTATGCCAGGCGATGATCGACGCTGATGGGGGACTGGACGAACTTCTAAATCAATAGCATTTTAATGACAATTCTTTACTGTCAAATGATGAAACTGAATATAAATACATTTTTAATGAACAACGCGCAGCACGTTCTTACTTGACTGACTGTAAATTGGGTGGCGAGATTACAACAATTATGCTGTAGCATCGGCACAAACGGCATATTTCTCCAACTTGTAAAAGTTTTAAATTAACATAAAATATTAAATTTTTCCTTTAAACGCAGTATAAAATTGCTCACCGGAGTCGAAAAGTTTGTCTTGACATATGTCGATGTGGTCGTCTATCCTCCATCAAATCGTACAATTTCCTGGATCACTTTTAAATGGTCTCCTGCTGGACGAATAATACTTTTTATTTGCTATATATTTTTAGTGTTCCGTACGGAACACTTATAAGATGACTTCGGTGTCTGTTGTCTGTCTGTCCGTTTGTGTCTGTCACACCCGATTTTCTCCGAAAGTATTTGTCATAGAAAGTTGAAATCTGGTAATAATATAGAAATTGATGGCCTCATCAAAGCCCTGTAGTTTTGAAAGTTAAATTTTGGCTTAAGGGGTTAGTTTTGGGGGGTGAAATCGGAAGTGAAAAAAAAAAAATTGTTTTTACTAGGTCATCGAGTGTGGTGTCAAATGAAAGCTTGTGAAAACAAGAGTAAAAAAATATGTATAATGTAATACTTGCGCACACTTTTCTTTGTATTATTTTTAAAAAATAGTGAAAAATCGCTGTCCCCCCCCTTATCTCGAAAAGTACTGATCAAAAAATTTTGAAAAAATTCTGGAAATTCTCCATGGGGTGCAGATTGAGCGAAAATTATCACGAGTGCATTACCTTTAATAATTTATCTGGTATATAAAAAAACAAAAATTTCAAGGTCATCAGTTTTCAGTAAAGATTGTTGAACTTTGTTGAAAACTCATTTGGGGTGTGTTTTGTGAAGTCACTGATCATTTTATACCACCATAACGAAATTTTTTATTTTAAAAGCAATCAACGTACGGAACACTAATTGTGCAAGTTCAACTTGCACTTGACCGGTTATTTTTAAAATAGTAATTTCTTTTGACCTTTGCACCGTTCTCGGTCTGGTTTTCGATTTATTTCGCAATATCACAAATTCTCGCTCGATTGTGTGTGGTATGGTATGTGGTGTGTGATGGTATTCACAATTTTCCTCGGATCACGAGGATCAGTTTTTACCACAGCACGGTGTTTCCTGGTAGTTGTTAGAGTTTAGAGATAGCGATTAATTCGAGGGCTACCGTTTAAGTTTTTACAAAAACAATGAAAGAAAAAAAATGTTACAATTCGTTTAATTGTTTCTCAAAATATTCGCGTTTAGGATTTTACATATGATGCACTTTTGCATGCGTTCAAACCAATTCTCGAAACATTTTTTCCACTCTGAAGTTGGTACCTTAAAAACATGGTTTTTGAAGAATTCAATAGCGCTTCTTGAGGTGATGAAAATCGCTGTCCACATATTTTTTTTTGACATTCGGGAACAAAAAGAAGTCGTCAGGGCTGCATACTGTCACCCCTTTTGTTTAATATCTATAGCGAGAGTGTATGTCAGGAAGCTCTGTCTGAGGCGGACGAGGGCATAACGGTAAACGGTGAAACCCAGAATAATGTAAGATACGCCGATGACACAGTTCTGCTAGCAGAAAGTTTAGAAGACCTACAACATCTTGTTGAGCGGTTAAATAACAGCTTCAATAAATTTGGTCTAAAGATGAATCTAAAGAAAACAAAATTTATGGTGATGGCAAAATCTCAAAATAACCAGGATCACCTTCTGGTTAATGACAAAAGTGTTGAGAAAGTCAATTGCTACAAATACTTGGGAACTTGGCTGAACGAGAACACAGATCAGACAAAGGAGATTAAAACCCGAATAGAGATATCAAGATCAAGCTTTAATAGAATGAGAAAACTCTTTTGCAATCGAGATCTAAGCCTGGTACTGCGGTTACGAATGTTGCGTTGTTATGTCTTGCTCAACGCTTCTTTATGAAGTGGAAGCATAGACTTTGAGGCAGAACAATACTAAAAGTATCGAAGCTTTTGAGATGTGGTGTTATCGGCGTATTCTGAAAGTGGAAAATGGATTGATAGGGTAACCAATAACGAGATTCTCCAAAGACTAAACAAAGCCGCTGAACTAATGAACACTATTAAAAAAAGGAAGCTGGAATATTTGGGACATGTATTGAGGGGAAAAAGGTATTCCCTGTTGCGGAATATTATGCAAGGCAAGATTAAAGGGAAAAGAAATATTGGACGAAGAAGAATATCGTGGTTGCGTAACTTGCGCGACTGGTTTGGCTGCAGCTCAATTGAACTGTTTAGAAGAGCAGCAAATAAAGTGAGAGTAGCTTTGATGATTTCTAATCTCCGATAGGAGTGGCACTCGAAGAAGAAGAAGGCGATGAATTAGGTGATTACGGGCAATGAGACATTATATCGATGTTTCTCTCCGTCAAATAATTAATTGTTTGATGTGCTGTATGAGAGCTGGCATTGTCATGATGAAGAATGATGCAACGTTTTCGGTTGTTTTTCCTGATTTTATCGACGGCTTCTGGCAAACAAATTGTTGTATACCATTCAGCATTAACTGTTCTTCGATCCTCTAAAACAATGGCTGCAACATGTCCAGTATAACCGAAGAAACAAGCGATCTTTATCTTGAAAGCGCTTCGCGATCGAACCACTTTATTGGATTCGGAACCATCTTGGAACGCCTAAACAGTTGATTGTTGCTTAGTTTGCGGCTCGTACGAATATATCCAAGTTTCGTCTCCTGTTGCGATGTTGTACACGGATTCTACATGTCCTCTGTCGAATTGACACAAACCTGTTTTTGAGTTTCAGTCAAATTATGCGGAATCCAACGGGAACAGATCTTTTTTACAGCTAAATGTTCATGCGAAATCGAATATACTGCAGTCTTCGATATGCCTAAGGATGCCTCTATCTCACGATTAGTTATATGCCGATTCTCTCCAATCATGTTGCGCAACGCATTGTTGTATACCAGCAACACTCTGTATGTATATATTTTCTTTTCCAATTATTATTAGTTGTTAGTCACTGTAAATATATTTAAACGATTAGCCATAGAAAGTAAAGTATTTATTGATAAATAACTTTAAATGATAAGATAATTAAGACGTCGATAGAAAATAAAGGCAAATCGCCCTTAATGTTTAAATAATCAAATATGACGTATTTGAAAGTAGAAATTCCTATTATATAAAAAGGGATTTCGCAGAACATTTACAGTCATTCAACATTCAATATTCTTTATTCGTAACTCCAACCTTTTTTCAGTATAGTTTAATATTAATTTATAACATTTTCATTTAATAAATAAGTCAATAATAAGTAGATACGGTGTTCATTTTCTCAAGAACAAACACAACAGCATCGATGTTTTTTGGAACAACAACCGATTTTGGTCGACCTTCACGAAATTCATCTCTGACTGAAGCACGACAAAATTCTGCAAACCAATCGTAACCAGTCTTTTCTGATGGTGACTCATTAGCAAAAGTTGAACGAAGGGATTCGAGGTATTATTGTTGAGTTAGGCCTTTACTAAAATCGTAAAAAATCATCCAACGAAAACCTTCACATGAAATTTCTATTTGTTTACAAAACTGTTTTTTTTAACGCTCACTTTAAACAAACTACCCGGCCAATTTTTGAGCTGCCACTATTTTAACAATAACAAATGTCAAATTTAACAACAGTGGTAATGTCACATCTCAACAGCGCCATCTAGTGGTCGTTTGTAAAAACTTAAAAGGGGGCCCTCGTAGTGGACTCGACGGCAGATCTTAAAATTTTTAGTTTCTTTGCAATAAAATGCCTTGGCTCATTTGGATTTTAAACTAGTTTGCCAATAATTTTTTTCTCGTGATTTATCTTTATTTATTTTTACGCGCAATTAATAAACTATTTTGATAATCGATGACAGCTATGACAATTTTAAAGAATTGATGTTTCTAAATACTCGTAAATCAGAATCAAGGCTGTAATATATTCCAGAAATTTTTAAATTTATATTTACATTCGGTACAGTCCTTAGCAACCCGAAAATATTCATTTCTCCTTTTAATTTTTAAATACGCCAATTAACCAACTCTGCGTCCTAATTCAGGCAGTATTAATCGATAAATAGCATTTCAAGAATAAAAATAATATTTATATGAGCAGAAAATACGATATAAAATCCAAAAATAACTTTTGAAGTCTACCTTATTTTAAACTGTTTAGGCTTGTATTTAGAGGTTTATAGAGGTTTTATCTATTTCAAAGTGTTGTATTTTCAGCACGTTACAAGTGGAGTAGTGTATTTAAAAACGATTTGAGAGTCTGTTGAGTTCAAATACATTAGAAAGATTAAAAGTGACGGTCGTGCTACTTTTTCCGTAGACAATCCCTTACTTTTCTTCCCTTTTGCTTTAGAGTTGCGCGACAATGGGTAAAATATTGTTAATTAATACAGGGTGTCCCTTAAATAGGGTCAAATTTGTTTGGTTTATTGTGCGAACTTGGAAATTTAGTTGTTAAATCTAGCACTATCACGCGAGAAAAGTTTGCTTTGGATATAATTTACAAACTGTTAAAAGAATATTAAAATTCCTTGGTGGTAGTTCAGGTTAGGTTCAGGTCCAAGTTTTCTGTCAGGTAGGCTCCCAGTCCTCGAAAGCCGACTTCAGACATCCGCTCCACCCATTTGGGGAGGCGATACCTTCATTGATAGCCTTTTATGGTCCACGGAATCTCCCACCAACAACGTACACGATAATTTTTCCGCCAAGATCGGTACTCAGTCCTCCCGTATCCGCCTAACCTGAGGAGGGTAGTGCCTTATCGTCAACAACCAACTGCGTGCCTGGTTTTTGAGAGTTTGCCGAGGTCCGCTGGTAAATAGTGTAACTTAAAATGTGGCGTAGCTAAATACACTTCAAAACAGAAGTGTACTGACCGGCCGGGGATAATAAAAAAAAAAGTTCATTTAAAAATAACTTGCATACTGTAAATTTCATAACCTAATATTTCTTGGTAATGGTAATTACGGGGTGGTTGTCCAATAATATATTATTTAATTTTGATACTGATTTTTAATTTCTTCTTCTCCTTTTTCTTTCTCTTTTAATTAGGCATAGTTGCCTGTTTATTACTGGTTATGTTGCTCTTGCGATGTAGATTGCCAGCTGTCTTTCCGCCTTTTTGGTGGTCTTCCTGTAGGTCGCCTACCATATGGTCTATTGTCTCTGGCTATTTTAGCTAGTCGGTCTTCTGTCATTCTTGTTACATGTTGGTTCCATTCTCTTCTGCGACATCTTATCCAGCGTACTATGTCATCCACCTTGCACTTCTCCCTGACTCAGTGTTTCTTTCTCTCTGTCTTGTAAACTGTACCCTGTTATTCTTCGCAGAATACTCATTTCGTTAGTTCGTAGTGTCCTCTTTGATAGAGACGTTTCTGCTCTTGTTTCTGCGCCGTAGGTCATCAAAGGTTTGACACATGTTTTGTAAATTCTGGACTTGCAATTTACGCTAAAATGTTTCTTTCTCTATATGCTTTGTTTGAGATGTCCTGAGATTACCGCTGCTTTGTTGGTTTGTGTCCTAACCTAATCTGCAAGATTTCCATAACATGTGATTTTGCAACCGAAGTAATTAAAAAGTGCATACCTTGTTCAATGCTGGTGTTGTCTATTACAAGTTTCCGTCGGATCTGGTCTTTCAATATTGTCATTAATTTTGTTTTTTCCCTGGAAATCTTCATGTTATCTTTTTCCGCATGAATATTGAAGGTGTGGAGCATGAGTTGCAGGTCTTCTTCGCTTTCAGATATTATTTCAGCATCATCTGCATAGCACACAATCTTTATTTTGTGTGGGCCTAGTCTATATCCTGAGCCAATCTTTTTTACTTCATTTATAATTCCGTCCATTACTGTGTTAAATAAGAGTGGGCTAAGGCTGTCTCCCTGTCTTATTCCGAAGGTGAAAGCAATTTGGTTTGTTAGTGTTCCGTTTACCTTTAACTGTGTTGTGTCTCTTGTGTTCAAGTCTCTTATTAGCTTTACGTATCCGCTGGGAGTCCCCTTCATTTTTAGGGTTTCGGTGACATCATTCAGTTGTATCCGGTCGAAAGCTTTCTGTAAGTCTACGAAATAGATAAATGTGTTGTATTCTTTAACTTTTTCTCTAACTTGTCTTAGAATGAACCGGCATCTATTGTTGAACGGTTATTTCTAAATCCCTGTTGGTGTTCTTCCTTCTCTTAGCCTTTGATTCCATCCGTTTCTATCTTCCCAGTCTCCTTCTGTTAGACCCCTGTCCTCCATAGCCTCGTCCACATCGTCTCTCAATGATCGTCTGGGTCTTCCTCTATTTCTTCTCCCTATAGGGCTCCACTCCGTTATTTTCTTTATCCTATTATCTTCGCTCCATCTTATGTTTCCATACCATTTTAATCGTTTTTCTTCAATGGTGTTTATTGCGTTCTCTTTGATGTTAATTCTGCTTCTTATTTCTTTATTTGGTATTCTCTCCATACGTGTCACTCTATAGCATCTTCTCCAACACTCGATCTCTACCGCGTTAATTTTAGATTTGTTTTTTTTGTTGATCGTCCATGTTTCTGACCCGTATGTCATTATGCTTTGTATTATTGATTTGTATGTGCGTGTTTTGTTTCTCTTTGTAGTGTGTTTGTCCCACAGGATCGAATTTAATTGTCTTATGCATGTCCGCGTTTATCCTAATCTAGCTTTAATCTCTTCTTCTGATGTTGCGTTTTTTGAAATGATGGTTCCTAAATATTTAAATCTATCGGTTCCTTTGATTTTTGTTTCATATTCGACTTATAAATTTTCCACATTTCCCTCCTTTGTTGTTAGATATACCGTTTTATCAAAGTTTATTGCTAATCCTGCTTTAGTGTATTCTTCTATCAGTTTTCTTACCATATAACTGAGGTCTTCCTCATCTTGCGCTATGATTACTTGGTCGTCTGCAAAACTGTGTATATAAGTAATCTCGTATTGGGACTCCCATTCCACTACATTTTTGCTTCCATTTTTTTAACGTTTTTTCGAAGTATATTTTGAATAGTATTGGGGATATAGAGCATCCTTGTAGTAGGCTTTTTGATGTTTGGAGTCTCTCTTCCCTATTTTATGTCCTATTTTTATGTTCACTGTGGTGCTTTCGTAGAGAGCTTTTACTGCGTATATTAGTTCTTTGTCAATGCCTATTTCTTTCATTGCGTTCCATAAACTTTGTCTTGGTATTGAGTCACAGGCCTTTTTTATGTCTATGAAGGCTAGATGAACTTCTCTATTCTTTGCCAGTTTTTGCGTTTGAAATTATGTTGGTTAATAGCTTCAGCGATGTGCTCAAAAGGGTGATTCCGGGATAGTTGTTAGGGTCTGTTTTGTCACATTTTTTGAAGATGGGTATAGTCGTGCTTTTCCTCCATTTTTCAGGAATTTTTCTTTCCTTTAAGATTTTGTTAAATAGCTTTGTGTACTCTTGAGCGATTTGTTCTCCGGTGTATTTAATTTGCTTATTACAGATTCCATCTTTTTTATCTTGCGTAATTAAATTTTAATGAATTTGTTCTTTGGGGGATATTTTATACGGCGATCGTCTATCTTTTTATTTATACACAATACTCATTACAAAGTTTAAATAAGCAATTTTGCACATTTCTCGAAAGTTGTTTTAATATATGTATATGAAATACGACAGTAATGAATTCTGGAAAATTCCCCAGTGTTTCTTAATGCTAGTTATGTACCTAAGTATAAAGGAAGAATCACAGAGCTTAAAATCTGCACGAATACACTTAGTCCAGCGTTTCTTGAGTTGTTTTATTGTACCTAAAAAGATTACGCTTCAGCGGCTTTCCACTCATGATCTCAAGAAAATTTTTCGCCTCTGAAGTGTTTCTTGAAATGTTTGGACAAAAAGAAGTCGCAGGTCGCTAAATCAGGGCTACAAGGTGGATATTGTAACCCGTGGAATTCAGAGTTCTCGGTTATGGCTTGAACTGTGCGAGTTTAATGAATCCTACCGTTGTCGCATAACAGCATTCGTTGGCAATGAATTTCTCCATTAATTATGAACCCTTTTTCTATATATTGATTAAGCAAAATTCCTTCGCAGTTCAGAAATTTGGTCGCCACTACGAGGACTAAGTTTTCCTCTTGTTTGGACGTGGAGAGTTCTTATGAACTTTACAAATTGCTGCTCGAAAAATATCACTCGAAGCACATCCAAACCACCTTCTCATGTCCTTCAGCTAAGAATTCTGTCGTCTTCCGATCGATCGTTTCCCTTTTATTTTGCCTTCAATAATTAGCTTTGGGCCCCTCATTATATGTCCGAAGTATTGAGTTTTTCTTATTTTTATGGTTGGTAGTAATTCCTTCCAGTACTTCTGTGTTTTTTATTTTCTGTACCCAGGAGATGCGAAGAAGACGTCTATAAATATTCATTTCAAAATAATCCAGTTGTTTCTCTGTGCCAGGGTCAAGGATTCAGCACTCACATCCATATAATTCGAGACTGACACTTGTGCCATGGAAAAATTTGCTCATGTTTATGTATGTTACTCGGGCCTGACTTCGAGGTGGTAGAGTTTTCTTTGTTATTACCATCTACTTGGTTTTTCTTATATTCATAGTTAATCCAAATCTTTTGCTGGCTGTTACGACTCGATCGATCATTTATTGGAGATCTTTGATATTATTTGCTAATAGAAGAGTATCATCAGCATACCGTATGTTCTTCAGTGTCCTCCCATTAACTGTTATCGACTTCTGTTTCATGAAAAGATCCCAACAGAGCACTCAAAACTCGTTGTCTGTGACAATTTTGCGAAAGATAACTCTCATCGTTCTCTAAAGCGGATAAATATTTTTGAGAAATGTCATTCCTTGTCAGCTCTGCTCTAGTGAAAGAAGTATGAATATAATCTTATTTTAAGGTCGTAAAACAATTTTCGTAGACTAGCTAGTCTAGTACTAACTTAGTTTCCAGTATTAAATTTTCAGATTCGTTAATATCCACCTGTAATTAGTACCAAACATTTTAACACTCTCCTAACCTACTTACCTATCGAAAAGTTCTTGAACATTAATGCTAATCGACGCAATTAATCCCGCATACAATTTTAGGTATCTTTCATCTTTAGGTATCTTATCTATCTTTAGGTATCTTAATTTGCCCAGGGCTATGTTTCCCACCGAGTACAATTTACAGCGATTCAAGAACAACGTGAATCCGCACACATACCGCTCCTGGAGTGCTTTAGGGACTTCCTTGTAGCACGTGTGCTAGACCCTTAAAAAAAGTATCTTTCACCTATGTTCACCAATCATTGAAAGACGAACTGACCAGTCATCGTGAAGAAACTTTTTTCATTCCTAAATCTTCATAAATAATCTTGAAAACTGTATTGTTGGATACTCCAGCCTCTTTAGCAAGCACTGGAAGCTTCATTCGTCGAATTCACAGCAGTAATTCCTCAACAATCCTATTAGTTTCTTCAGTTTTTGCCTCAACCAATCGTCCTGATCTGGGGGTCTCTGGCAAGTACTGGGATCTTCATTCGTCGATCTGGTAGCAGCAGATTCTTAACAGGCCTAATGGTTTTCTCAATTCTTGGCTCAACAGCTCTTCCTAATCTGGGATCGTCTTGAGTTTGAACACAATTTTGCTTGAAAATAAAATGGAGCGTCATTGCCGTACACCTGGGACGTTCTTTCATGATTATCTTTTGGTCCATTTTCCTCGTTAGTGAGAACCTTACTAGGAATTACTTTCATTCATTTTTCGGAAAGAAAGCTGCCAATATGTAACGAACTCGTCTAACATTTCGTTAAAGTACTTAGGACAGTGATAGTGACTAGGTAGATAACCCAAAAACACATTTCATTTAGCATTTTTTTACCAGAAGTACTTTTAAATTAAGTTTTTATATATAAATAAATAAATAAATAAATAAATAAATAAACTTTATTAATCCAAGAGACCATACACAATAGCATAGGACAAGTCAGGCACTATTTTAATTGAGTGAGAAAAGGTATTACAAATGAATTCACATAAATGCAATAAAGCAAACAAAAGTTATCATCTTAACATTAGTAGCCTCTATCTGTTAAAAAATCGTTTATACTATAGTAACATTTTTCTAAAAAAAAGTCAATTAACGTTCTTTTATACAATTTTTATATTATCAATATTTCGAAAACGGGGTGGCAATTTATTAAATAGGTGAATGCCAATATAACGGGGATTGTTTTCCGTTGTGGACAAACTGTGGACTGGAATAGCATAGTTATCACCATACCTTGTATTATAATCGTGATAATGATTGTTAGTAACAAAATTCTGTGGTTTCTGCTTCACAAATAACAAAATTTCAACCATGAAAATACAAGGTACTGTGAGGATCCTTAAGTCCTTAAAAATCTGCCAACAGGATGCACTTCTCTGAGCGTTAACTATCGCTCTTATAGCTCTCTTTTGTAGCCGAAAAACCCTGAGGCTATAAGAAGAACAACCCCAAAAAATTATGCCATACTGCCATACTTAATTCTTGAATAGAAATGTGCATAGTAATAAGACAACAAAACATTCCTATTGGTCAAATCTTTCAGTTTATATAAGGCAAAACACGACGATGATAAAGTCCTGCAAAGAGCATCAACATGGCTTTCCCAACTTAAGCTATTTTCCAAATATATTCCTAAAAATTTTACTTCATCCACTTGCTGGATACTTTTCCCTTGAATTTTTAATAGATAACCTTCAGATATTGCTATAGGTGTTTATTGAAAAAAAATTACCCATTTTGGAATTCTACAGGATGTCAAATAAGAACGTGATCGCTCGTATTCTTGAAAAAATATGTTTCCAGAACATTTTTTGCCATTAATGTATTCTTTGGTACACTAACGATGGCTCAATTACCTTAGTAAATTGTCTAATCGCCTCCTGCATCAATAATCGCCTGGCATCTTCGAAGCATGCTGTCGACGAGATTTTCTGCATACTCTGCAAATTTTTCGAATCTCGACAACTGAGTCAGAGTCTTCAGAGTCTTTCCTCCGCGCTTTCTGTTTACAAGGGACCAAACGTATTCAATAGATCTGGCATCTGGCAATTGTGAGGGCCACTCTAGTATCTTATCGTGAGCCCAAGCGAGCCGCTTCGCGACGTGATTTTCGCCCGGCAAAAGTTTCTTCAACGTGTTTCGGAATTTGACATCATGAGGACGAAGATATTGTCGAATGGTCTCATGGGACACATTAAAACCAGATTTTCTTAATTTTGCCACTCCTTGACGCAGCGTCAATTTCGGATCCCGTGAAAACAAAGACACAATTAGTTTTTCGACTTACGAAGTGACTTTGCCCACGGAGCTACGTTTTGCCAAGTCGTCGACATTGTTCGTCTCGTTAAAACGATTTATCCACTTCTTCACTAACCATACCGACTTTTTAATATATTTAGCGGCCGCGGAATGTATCATTTTAGGCTTCTTTTGATAGGAACAAAGAAAGACTGCCTCGAACCGACACACAAACAAATGACTCATTTTGGATTTTACGTGATTTCGACGAAAGTTCGGAATCGACTGATACTTTTACTAAAATGCGTCGCACACACTGATTTTTTTTTGAATTGCTAGAATCGCATCTACCAAAAATGCATTATCGCGGACACGTTCTTACTTGACAGACTGTAGTTAGTTTCCAAATTACATCAAATACAAGGATCGTTTAAAAAGTACTCGGCTGGACCAAATATGGCGCGGAGATAACCAAATTATTATTAAATTTTTTAAGTGTTATATACTGGCTGGCATGCTGTGAAGTTTCAGTTCAGACACGGGGGTTTAGTTGTCTTTTTGGAGTGAACATAATAAGATTTAACATTTTCTAAAAAATAGATAAAACTGAAGGACTAGTTGTTATAAAATACTTCCTTACTAAATAATCGCTGACTGAAGATAAGTGAGCTCGCTGACAATGTAAACATCGATAGGCCTCATGTTACATAATGTTTTGGATATGAGAAAGTTTTCCGCTTGATGGGGGCCGCGTTTGTTAACAGTCGACGACCAAAAGCGCATTCGAATGGACATTTCCTAAGAGTGTTTAGACTTATTTAAACATAATTCCAGTTAATTTCTTCGACGTTTCTTAACGATAGATGAAACATGAATTCATCATTACACGCCAGAGGTGAAGGAGTAGTTGAAACTGCACCCAAGAAAGCAAAAAGGTTCCATCTGCAGCAAAAGTCATGGCCGGGGTTTTTTGGGAGCCTCATGGTGTTGTGCTTGCAGACTACCTGGAGAAAGGTTAAACCATCACCGTGGAGTATTATGCTTCACTACTAGACCAATTCAAGAGTCCTATTCAGGCGAAACATCTACATCTCACAAAAAAGAAAGTGATTTTTCTTCACGATAATGCGCCTTCCCACACGTCTCGGGTTGTTGTTAGAAAAATAAAAAAAATCTCTTTAATCTTGCGTTTCCTTTGTTAGGCCGAGAACTTTTGAAAAGACCCTCGTATGTGTTATATGGTACATATATGTTAAGCTTTAGTTACATACAATGGGAAATTTTGTGCAGACAGATTGTTTAGAACTTTTACCTAATACTTTCTGATATCTTACTCATAAATAGTTGGTAAAGTAAAATGATTTCATTTGTTTATTATGCTGTCATTGATCGTATTGAAATCTGTCAATCAATTGGTTCATTTTCTCAAACTTAATCATCGGAAGAATATGTATGTTGACGGATATCTTACGAAAATAAAGTTACGGGTTAAACAGAGCGTGGGTAAAGTCTCACATGACGGAGTATTTTTGCACTGAAAGTGATGCTACATACTAGGATTTGTACTTATTAATTATATAGTCAATTAATACATTGTTTTGATCTTTAAAACGTATTTATTTTTTACGCATCTCTAATAGGTGATTATTAGTTATATTGTTTAGATGCAAGTAATTAAATGCACTAACCTTTATTTTTTGTTGTTAATATTATAGTCCTATAACTTTGTTATAATAGCTAGGTATATGTTCTAATTAAATATCATCTTTATTCCCTATATATTATAAAACGCAACGTATCTCTGTCTGGATTTTCGTTAGTGTGCTTATCACTCGAGAACCACTTATCCGACTTACGTGTTTCTTTTTTAATTCATACATATGTTCTCTGGCCAGGTTATAGGATTTATTTTATTACGTTAGATAACATAGGAAGTAAGTAGTGTCGATATTAGTGAATCAAGTCGGAAAAAAGTAGTGCCGCTAGCGCACTCTCTTGCAAAAAACCTAAACAATAACTGGATATTTAGCCATTTATATTAATATAAATGATTTCATGGTCAGACTTCCGCACATTAAACCGTAGAGATATTAGAATAAAGGAGAGTAAGTATATAGCCTGCTGTAAGCGAAAGGTTATGATCGGTAAAAAGAGAGGGAAATAATATGAGACAATTCTGTTTCTCTTACTCTGCGCTTGAACGCTGAATTCCGGCGCCGAGTAAGAGAGATAGACTGACTCTCATATTATTTGTTTCGCTTTCTATGAGCACCACGCTTTTCGCAAGAACTTACCTCTTCTATTCTAATATCTCTATGCATTAAACACGGGTTTCTTAATAAAAATGTCACAACACAAATGAAAACTATTCATACTATCATTTATTTGTTTACTCTCAAGTCAGATTGCTACCAACCACCGACCATCGATAATACCAGCAGCTTTGGCGAAAGATTTGCGAATTTTCAGTTTAAACAACAATAACCAACGGATGTATTCCCGGACATAAACGGAAACACACTTAGTTCATCTGTAAGTCCACTACGTACTACATGTATGTATGTATGTCTATATATATATATATATATATATATATATATATATATATATATATATATATATATATATATATATATATATATATATATATATAATATTATATATATATATATATATATATATATATATATACATATATATATATATATATATATATATATATATATATATATATATATATATATATATATATATATATATATGGTTTGAAAAGTCCGTGCAAAAATAAAAACTACTTATGTGTTTGGGGTAAACCTTTTTTATTTTTC
This sequence comes from Pachyrhynchus sulphureomaculatus, assembly GCA_019049505.1. Lineage (NCBI taxonomy): Eukaryota > Metazoa > Arthropoda > Insecta > Coleoptera > Curculionidae > Pachyrhynchus > Pachyrhynchus sulphureomaculatus. The sequence continues at coordinate 43,779,615 of CM032451.1, read as the reverse complement.
GACATAGTCTCCTTTTAGGCTTATACACTTCGTCCAACGATGTTCTAGTTTGTTGATCCCTTCCGAATAATAGGATTTGTCCAAGTCTGCAAAATATCCATTAGTGTCTGCAATCACCTCCTCGTTTGAATAAAATCTTTGTCCCGCCAGCCATTTCTTCAAATTGGGGAACAAATAGTAGTCCGAGGGAGCCAAGTCTGGAGAATAGGGGGATGTGAAACGAGTTGGAATCCTATTTCCATTAATTTTGCGACCACAACTGCTGAGGTGTGTGCTGGTGCGTTGTCGTGATGGAAAAGGACTTTCTTGTGGGCCAATCGCGGGCGTTTTTCTTGCAGCTCGGTTTTCAAACGGTCCAATAACGATGAATAATATTCACCTGTAATAGTTTTACCCTTTTCCAGATAGTCGATGAGGATTATCCCTTGCGAATCCCAAAAGACAGTCGCCATAACCTTTCCGGCCGAAGGAACGGTCTTCGCCTTTTTTGGTGCAGATTCCCCCTTGGTAACCCATTGTTTAGATTGTTGTTTGGTCTCAGGAGTATAGTAATGTATCCATGTTTCATCCACAGTGACGAAACGACGCTTAAAGTCCTCCGGATTCTTCTGGAACAGCTGCAAACCATCCTTGCAACACTTCACACGATTCCGTTTTTGGTCAAGCGTGAGCAATCGCGGCACCCATCTTGCGGATAGCTTTCTCATGTCCAAATGTTTATGCAAAATATTATGTGCCCGTTCAGTCGAGATGCCCACAGCACTAGCAATCCCACGCACCTTAACTCTTCTGTCATCCATCATCATATCATGGATTTGATCAATGATTTCTGGAGTCGTAACCTCCACAGGCCGTCCAGAACGTTCAGCGTCACTTGTGCCCATATGGCCAGTCCGAAAATTTTGAAACCACTTATAAACTGTTCTAATCGAAGGTGCAGAGTCACCATAATGTTTTATCAAGCTTCTCTTTAGTCTCCTGAGGCGTTTTGCCTTTCATAAAGTAATGTTTAATCGCCACACCAAATTCTTTTTCGTCCATTTCTTGAAAATCACTCGACTTCCTTGATTCACACGAATGCCAAACACAAAGAAATAGACCAATATGGCTGAAACTTGGTGTGCGTTCATTCAAGAGATGCTACTAACTAAACATGACCTCGATACGCGCCGGTGGTGCCATCTCTCGGCTTTTGCACGGACTTTTCAAACCAGCCTCATATATATATATATATATATATATATATATATATATATATATATATATATATATATATTTATATATATATATTTATATATATATATATATATACATATATATATATATTTATATATATATATATATATATATATATATATATATATATATATATTTATATATATATACATATATATATATATATATATATATATATATATATATATATATATATATATATATATATATATATATATTTATATATATATACATATATATATATATATATATATATATATATATATATATATATATATATATATATATATATATATATATATATATTTGTTATAAAAGAAGTACTTCAATTTTAGTTATCGTAAATTTTCGAAATTCTGGTTTTTCAGGCCAAGGCTATAATTCAAATAAAAAAAATTCCTTAGCAGATAGAGAAACCAAATTTTAATATGTTATAAAAGAAGCACTTTTTATCATGTATACTAATGGACAATGGGCTGCAATGTTTCGTTTTTGAATAGCATGGCTTCAATTATAGCTATGGATAATTTTCGAAATTCTCGTTTTTCAGGTCAAGACTAAAACTCAAATAAAAAAAATTCCTTAGCAGATAGAGAAACCAAATTTTTAATATGTTATAAAAGAAGCACTTTTTATCATGTATACAAATGGACAATCGGCTGCAATCTTTCGTTTTTGAATAGCATGGCTTCAATTATAGCTATGGAAAATTTTCGAAATTCTCGTTTTTTCAGGTCAAGACTAAAACTTATTTAAAAAAAGTTCCTTAGCAGATAGAGAAACCAAATTTTAATATGTTATAAAAGAAGCACTTTTATCATGTATACTAATGGACAGTCGGCTGCAATGTTTCGTTTTTGTATAGCATGGCTTCAATTATAGCTATGGAAAATTTTCGAAATTCTCGTCTTTCAGGTCAAGGCTAAAACTCAAATAAAAAAAATTCCTTAGCAGATAGAGAAACCAAATTTTAATATGTTATAAAAGAAGCACTTCTTAACATGTACGCTAATGGACAATCGGCTGCAATGTTTCGTTTTTGAATAGCGGTACTTCAATTTTAGTTATCGTAAATTTTCGAAATTCTGTTTTTTCAGACCAAGGCTATAATTCGAATAAAAAAAAGCCCTTAGCAGATAGAGAACCCAAATTTTAATATGTTATAAAAGAAGCACTTTTTATCATGTACTAATTGAGAGTCGGCTGCAATGTTTCGTTTTTGAATAGCGGTGCTTCAATTTTAGTTATCGTAAATTTTCGAAATTCTGGTTTTTCAGGCCAAGATTATACTTCAAAAAAAAAAAATTCCTTAGCAGATAGAGAAACCAAATTGTAATATGTTATAAAAGAAGCACTTTTTATCATGTATACTAATGGACAGTCGGCTGCAATGTTTCGTTTTTGAATAGCTGTGCTTCAATTTTAGTTATCGTAAATTTTCGAAATTCTGGTTTTTCAGACCAAGACTATAATTCAAATTAAAAAAAAACCTTAGCAGATAGAGAAACAAAATTTTAATATGTTATAAAAGAAGCACTTTTTATCATGTATACAAATGGACAATCGGCTGCAATCTTTCGTTTTTGAATAGCATGGCTTCAATTATAGCTATGGAAAATTTTCGAAATTCTCGTTTTTCAGGTCAAGACTAAAACTTATTTAAAAAAAGTTCCTTAGCAGATAGAGAAACCAAATTTTAATATGTTATAAAAGAAGCACTTTTATCATGTATACTAATGGACAGTCGGCTGCAATGTTTCGTTTTTGAATAGCATGGCTTCAATTATAGCTATGGAAAATTTTCGAAATTCTCGTCTTTCAGGTCAAGGCTAAAACTCAAATAAAAAAAATTCCTTAGCAGATAGAGAAACCAAATTTTAATATGTTATAAAAGAAGCACTTCTTAACATGTATGCTAATGGACAATCGGCTGCAATGTTTCGTTTTTGAATAGCGGTACTTCAATTTTAGTTATCGTAAATTTTCGAAATTCTGTTTTTTCAGACCAAGGCTATAATTCGAATAAAAAAAAGCCCTTAGCAGATAGAGAACCCAAATTTTAATATGTTATAAAAGAAGCACTTTTTATCATGTACTAATTGAGAGTCGGCTGCAATGTTTCGTTTTTGAATAGCGGTGCTTCAATTTTAGTTATCGTAAATTTTCGAAATTCTGGTTTTTCAGGCCAAGATTATACTTCAAAAAAAAAAAATTCCTTAGCAGATAGAGAAACCAAATTGTAATATGTTATAAAAGAAGCACTTTTTATCATGTATACTAATGGACAGTCGGCTGCAATGTTTCGTTTTTGAATAGCTGTGCTTCAATTTTAGTTATCGTAAATTTTCGAAATTCTGGTTTTTCAGACCAAGACTATAATTCAAATTAAAAAAAAACCTTAGCAGATAGAGAAACAAAATTTTAATATGTTATAAAAGAAGCACTTTTTATCATGTATACTAATGGACAATCGGTTGCAAAGTTTCGTTTTTGAATAGCGGTGCTTCAATTTCAGTTATCGTAAATTTTCGAAATTCTGATTTTTCAGGCCAAGAATATAATTAAAGTAAAAAAATTCCTTAGCAGATAGAGAAACCAAATTTTAATATGTTATAAAAGAAGCACTTCTTAACATGTATACTCATGGACAATGGGCTGCAATGTTTCGTTTTTGAATAGCGGTACTTCAATTTTAGTTATCGTAAATTTTCGAAATTCTGGTTTTTCAGGCCAAGGCTATAATTCGAATAAAAAAAATTCCTTCGCAGATAAAGAAACTAAATTTTAATATGTTATAAAAGAAGCACTTCTTAACAAGTATACGAATGGACAATCGGCTGCAATGTTTCGTTTTTGAATAGCGGTAGTTCAATTTTAGTTATCATAAGTTTTAGAAATTCTGGTTTTTTAGGCCAAGGCCGAATAAAAAAAAGACCTCAGCAGACAGAGAAACCAAATTTTAATATGTTATAAAAAAGCACTTTTTATCATGTATACTAATGGACAGTCGGCTGCAATGTTTCGTTTTTGAATAGCGGTGCTTCAATTTTAGTTATCGTAAATTTTCGAAATTCTGATCTTTCAGGCCAAGACTATAATTCAAATTTAAAAAAATCCTTAGCAGATAGAGAAACCAAATTTTAATATGTTATAAAAGAAGCACTTCTTAACATGTATACTAATGGAAAATCGGCTGCAATGTTTCGTTTTTGAATAGCGGTTCTTCAATTTTAGTTATCGTAAATTTTCGAAATTCTGGTTTTTCAGGCCAAGGCTATAATTCGAATAAAAAAAATTCCTTTGCAGATAGAGAAACTAAATTTTAATATACTATAAAAGAAGCACTTTTTATCATGTATACTAATGGACAGTCGGCTGCAATGTTTCGTTTTTTAATAACGGTGCTTCAATTTTAGTTATCGTAAATTTTCGAAATTCTGGTTTTTTCAGGCCAAGACTATACTTCAAAAAAAAATTCCTTAGCAGATAGAGAAACCAAATTTTAATATGTTATAAAGGAAGCACTTTTTTATTATGTATACTTATGGTCAATCGGCTGCAATGTTTTATTTTTTAATAGCAGTGTTTCAATTATAGTTATCGTAAATTTTCGAGTTTATAGTTTTTTTCAGGCCAAGGCTATAATTCAAATAAAAAAATTCCTTTGCAGATAGAGAAACCAAATTTTGGTACGTTATAAAAGAAGCACTTTTTATCATGTATACTAATGGAATAGCGGTGCTTCAATTTTAGTTATTGTAAATTTTCGAAATTCTGGTTTTTCAGACCAAGACTATAATTCAAATTAAAAAAAAAACCTTAGCAGATAGAGAAACAAAATTTTAATATGTTATAAAAGAAGCACTTTTTATCATGTATACTAATGGACAATCGGTTGCAAAGTTTCGTTTTTGAATAGCGGTGCTTCAATTTCAGTTATCGTAAATTTTCGAAATTCTGATTTTTCAGGCCAAGAATATAATTAAAGTAAAAAAATTCCTTAGCAGATAGAGAAACCAAATTTTAATATGTTATAAAAGAAGCACTTCTTAACATGTATACTCATGGACAATGGGCTGCAATGTTTCGTTTTTGAATAGCAGTGCTTCAATTATAGTTATTGTAAATTTTCGAAGTTCTGGTTCTTCAGGCCAAGATTATAATTCAAATAAAAAAATTCCTTAGCAGATAGAGAAACCAAATTTTAATATGTTACAAAAATTGCAATTTTGCAAAGTTTTTTTCTTTATTAAAAAGAGTAAACCTTTCGACTAATCATGAAATATAATTTTATTGAAATGATAGCCACGGCTGGCTTGGCTCTAGCACATCCTGTCAACCCAATTTTCCAGCACATTTTCGATAGTTTTTAACTCGTATTTGGTGAATAGCTCGATAGGTATTTTCCTTAAGTGAGTGGATTGTTAGAATAACAACTGTCCCTAACTGTTCCCCATAAAAAAACTCTAACGGCGTCAAATCGCAGCTGTGCAGTGGCCACGGTAAATCTGATCACGTAATTACCTAACTTCGTGCGCAAAAGATCGATTGTTTCACAGCTGATGTGGTATGTTGTGTCATTCTGCTGGAATCAAAGGTCCTCCAACACCAAATTTCCAATTACGACCACAAAAAATCACTTATCATGTCTCTATAACGCACTCCATTCACCAAAACGGTGTTGCCAGCTGCATGTTCAAAGAAGAAAAGGCCAATAGTCACTCTTTGAGGGTACATTAGCTTTTCTACGACTATGTGCGACTTTTCAGCAGCCAAAATTCTACAGTTTTAGTTGTTATATATCATTCGAGATGAAAATCGACCTCATTTTTCAACTTAGTTGAAGCCCATACAGAGAAGCGATAATCAAGCGAATGGGTATTTTGCTTCAATTCAAAATTTTCCGTAAAAGATGAGAATGAAACAATTCGAGAAACGCAGGGCTATGTGTATTAGAGTAGCTAAGCTACCGTCTTCACAAAAATATATTTTTTTAAGCTCTTGGAATGTTCCTTCAGGTAGATAAGTAGATCTCGTATGAATGACCACAACTTCCATTAACTTGTCATTAATCCTGATGATGGTCTAAATAGACCAAAACGGGTAGGCTGTAATTTAAATAAATATTAAAAAAAAAGAGAGTACCTGTACTTGCTCCTACCGGTGTACAAGTACGAAAGGCGGATTTCAGGCAACAGATGGTGCACCAATGCAGTTTGTGCTATAAAGATTTGACACTGCGCCATTTTGTTGTGTCATCAACAAGTGTCAGACGCGCACGAGTGATAAATTGGAAAAGTGTGTGCATAGTGTTGTGTTCAATATGTCCAAATTTATACTGAACAAAGAGCATTCGCGGGCAGCATTAATTTTTTGTTTGCATTTGAAGAAAACTGCTGTTGAATCATACCGATTACTTCGAGAAGCTTATGGTGAACATGCTCCATCGCAAGATACGTGTGAACCATGGTTTCGAGGTTTCAAAAGTGGTGACTTCGATGTTGCAGATAAGGAACGTTGAAAACCGCCAAAAAAATACGAAGATGTGGAATTGCAAGCATTGTTGGAGGAAGATAATTCGCAAACACAAAAACAACTCGCCGAGCAATTGGGCGTTAGTCAACAAGCTGTTTCCAATCAGCTACGAGAGATGGGAAAGACCGGTAGATGGGTACCACATGAATTGAACGTCGTTTTTACATCGTATAGTTACAGGGGATGAAAAGTGGATTTATTTTGAGAATCCCAAGCGCAAAAAATCATGGGTAGACCCAGGCACACCATCCACATCGACCGCAAGACCCAATCGCCTTGGCAGAAATACGATGCTCTGTGTTTGGTGGGACGTGGTCTATTATGAGCTGTTAGAACCTGGGGAAACGGTTAATACTAAAAGTTACCAACAACAATTGACCGATTTGAACCGTTCGCTGCTTGAAAAAAGGCCAGAATACCAAAAGAGGCAACACAAAGTCATTTTTCTTCATGACAGTGCTCCGTCACATATAGCAAAACCAGTTCGCGACACGTTGGAAGCACTCAGCTGGGAATTTCTACTTCATGCGGCTTACTCACCAGACTTGGCTCCTTCCGATTACCACTTGTTTGCATCGATGGGTCACGCACTTGCTGAGCAGTGCTTTGGTTCGTACGAAGATGTGAAAAAATGACTCGATGAATGGTTCGCAACAAAAGGGGAAGCTTTTTACTGGCGTAGTATTCACAAATTGCCCGAAAGATGAGAAAAATGTATAACAAGCGATGGAGCATACTTTGAATAAAGCACTTTTTAAAAAATCCGCATTTCATACTTGTACACCTGGTAAATTAAACTTCAATTACAATCTTCCAGCTAAATAGCAGTTAGGACTTCGTCATTTCCCAACACTAATTACTTACCTTCCGTTATTTGTCTGTGATAAAGTGCAGGAACATAAGAGTAAAAGCAATTTGCTTTTGCCAAAAGTAATTATCTTTGCAAAAATAAACTATTTCAAAAACTTAAGAGAAAGAAACATCAAAAAGTGTATAACTGGTCTGCGTCGTAGTCCAGAAAAAAGAATTTTATTTACTCATTAGACTATAACGCGATTTTATTGTACGCGTATAACGTTTCATTGGACCAAATCCAAAAAACTGCAAAATTTCGGGTTGAAGTCAAAATGTTACAGGAAATACTTTATGTTGTTTCTAATAAATTGTATGAATATTCTAAATATCGGACGGACACAATGTAAGCGTTGAGATGAATAGCAAACAGATGTGTCTTTTATCTTTTCTACTAATATTATTACTGATGTGTTTTTAATCATCGCTCGGTGGCATATTTTATTAAAGTTGAGTGCATTGTACTTACAATTTTAGTTTTATTATAGCCAAACACGGTGCACATAGGGCTATCTGAACGATCTACGCGGCGAAAATTATTTTTCGGTTCTATTGTATGCTAAATTATATTACCAAGTTAAATTAATCAGTTACTTTGCATAAAATTACTTAATTTGTAATAAAAAAAACGAAACTTAATTTTACAAAAAAAAAAAAAATTTTAAATGGAAACATTTATTTACAAAATAAATGTAAAATTTAAACTTATAACACCCCTCTTTTGCGTCGAGGGTTAAAAATACACTATAAACAATCATATTTTGTTGTCCACAAACGTATTTTCATCTTCCAGAAGAACACAGTGAGTTCGGCTCTGCAGGCAGGAGCATTTCTAGCGTCTCGAATAGGAATGAATGAGACTTTATCCTCTTTATCCGCCTCATATTGCTCAACAAAGGATCGGAACTTAAAAGTAAACGATTAAAAATGTCCATGTTGCAGCTTTCTCGTGAAAACTTCCGGGCAAAATCTTGTCGGTCAGACCGAAAGTGCTTGTTCCTTGCCTATGCGGCTTCTTCAGACAGCTGCCCAATTGACAACAAAGCATTTTTTATTATCTCTGCGCCATGAACAAGTATCTTGTGCATCGTGGGTGTGGGATGCCACGGGTAGAGGTCCACATATAGACGAGCAGTTTCTGATGCATACTTGTCATATTTTTTTGGGTCGACTTTATGTCCGCTTGAGATTGTCTCCAAAATGACTTTTAACCTATATAACAGGTCATAGCTAAGGCCCGTTATTTCTGCTGCCAATTTCGGGTCTTCAAAAAATCTTCGACTGGTGTTCCCATCATTGGTGTTTCCAAAATTTGCCCTTGGCATATCGACCAATAACCCGGTTTCATTGCGAAACCGGGTCTGGATTTCAAGTTTCCTCTCTTTCTCGAGTTCCTTTTCAGCCTCTGTTTTTCTTTCTCTATTTTTTTTAGTGGCAGTTTATAAGCCAGATGTAGGACACTCTCAAATAATCTTATCCTGTCATGTAATACTGAGAGACCGAATTGTACTGCCTCGGGATTAACTTCTTTTGTTATATCTATCCAATCGGTTAAAATCCTTTGAGGTTGCACCACATATATAGCACCGGCTTGTTGCTGTGGTTCCAGTGGCGGCATTACACACTTTTCCATCCACCATTGTCATGATAAATTTGTGTTTGACTATAAACTTTTTCTCATCCAAATCAACCTCAGTAGGAATGAGAGAATCAACTGATTTATTCACGTAGTTAATTTCTTGTTCTGTGACATCAGTACTCTCTTTGATAAAACGAAATCTTATTGGCCGACAAAAACGCGGAGAAGACGGAGTCGGATTCTCCCACATAGTTTTTTCATTATTTTTTCCACACACTAATTTTAGAGGCACGAAGCAACTTATATTGCTATCCGAATTCGCATCACTGTCAAACTTTTGTTTGTATTGGGATTATTGTGATCCGTCGCAACCCCATTTATGAATCATCGTTAGGGTATTCCGTTTTTGTTCATTTAATTTAATTTACCTCTTCCAGGTAGTCGGACAATCGTGTAACAGTAAGATCCACCAAGGGCTGTAATTGAGCTTCCGCACTAGTGCTAGTTATCTTGCACGCTTCTGGTGGCGGGTAACACTTTTTTTTTTTTCCTTTTGTAGGAGGCTATAACACGGAAAAATATGTTTGTTCATCCTTCTTATGATTTTATACTGTTCTCTTGTTAGATCAGCGTATATGTACATTTGGATTGCTTCCTTGACAGTCAAAGGGCTACTTTTATTTTTTGATGATTTTGTGCGATAATACACCTTTTCATATTTCGTTGCCCGAGTTGGTGTAGTGATGATTTCTTTGAGTACATTTGAAGCATCTCGCTTTCCCATTTTTCTCAAAACAACTTGCGCGGCATGCACTATCACCTCCTCTTCAAAGGTAGAGAGAAGCTCCTCCGTCTTTCTTCTTTTACTTCTCTCGCTCAATTGTTCAAAAGGTTTGCTTGGTCGACCAGATCGATTTTGCAGACTGTCAACCACTGGAATTTCAAAGTTCCTTCTAGCCATGAACTATTGTATTGAACAAATATGTCTTCCTTATTATGGGCTTTGATCCATCTACGTTTAACTTCAGATTTAAAATGAGAAAAATTCCTTTTTAAGGTTTGTATTTGCTCTTGTGTATATCCTTCAGTTGACAAAAGTTAGTCTTTCAAGCAATTTAGTTTGTCTTCCAAATAAGGTAAATTTTCCTTCATCATGCTGTCAAACAAGTATTTCCGGGGCACAACCTTCATTCCCGATGTACCAAGTGAACCTACAACAAAGAATCGTTAAGTTAAAATTGATAAAATCAAAATCTATTTTTTCTCACAATTCTGACCATAATTTTTAAAGTCCCAAAATGTATCTTATCCGGACTTAGCAGGGGCCAATTTTTTGATTTATTATTTACTGAAATTACCAACTTCAGAATATTATCAAAATTATAGCCGGATATAAAGTATGAAAACGACAGTAAAACATATTTGTTTTACAAAATAATACTCGTGGAAAAGACCCTTCTTTACCGTCCCTTACGTTGATTCACAAATAAGTAAATGATAAAAGTTTTATGAAATAACATAGTTACATACCTGTACTTTGAGAATCCATCACTTTTTCCACTACTTTAGAACTTATAGACATAAAATTCCACTTTCACAATTATGATTTTTAAGAGCGCCGAGAACTGATAACGTACACGAGGTAACAGGATCGAATTCCGACTGACATAAAACAAGTAAGACTGCACAAGTGGGGTTGGAAGCGGTTGTCTTTTGTTCTCGGAAGGGTCCTCTGTCCCTGGTAGTCGGTTATCTGGCAATATTTTGTGTTTTGATTTTTTGACTTTTGGCCGCGTAGATCGTTCAAATACCTGTATGTGCGGTGTGCCTGAAACAGGTTTTAATGAGTTTGGCGACCACTCCAAATTTTCCTTCGGTGGTCGATTAGTGTAGTAACACAGAGCATTTGTGAACATTTTTAAAATTTTTTACCGGGCCGTTTTGAAAAAAGTGCATTTAAAAATTAAAAATGGAAAATTTCGAAATAAACATAATTTTCTACATTAATAACACTGGTCAACACTGATTTTTTTTCTGAAATTTTATATGCATTATAGAGTATACCTGAGGCACTGATTACGGAAAAAATACTGGTTTAATACTATCAGCTCTACTTTTTTATTTATATGATATTACAATTTTATTAAAAAATGGAACAAAAATACAACATTTTTTCTATGTTTGATATAATTACACACTATGAAACGTTCTTTTATACGATTTTCTTGAATGTACGGCTTGAGGATCATCTCTTTGTAAACCCCAACAGTCATCGGCCATCATATGGATGTCCCACCTTCCTTGATAACGCTCTTCCACTGTGCGTATATCTTGGTGAAATCTTTCACCCTGCTCTTCACTGAAATCGCCAAGATTTTCTGGCAGTCGATCTAAATGAGAATGTAAGTAATGAATCTTGATACTCGTGTGGCAGCCCAAATCTTTCAAATTGTATAACATGCACTCAACTAACTCAGAATAGTTATCAGACGATTTCCAAGCTTGAGTTCATAAGTTGTCTGATTTGTGACCCATCAAAAATACCCGCTTTTAATGTGCTTAATCCTGGAAACTTGCGTGAAAGAAGAGCAAAACATTCGCTGTTTTTGTCAAGGGCTTTTACAAACTGTTTCATAATGCCCAGTTTGATATGAAGTGGTGGTAGTATAATGCGATCTCGATTTACTAAGGGCAAATTAATAACCTTTTTGGTACCAACTATGAGTTCTTCTCGTACTGGCCCGTCTTTTTGAGACCAATGACGTTATTTGTCGCGGTTATTCCACAGACACATAAAACATGGGTATTTCGTGTATCCACTCTGTTGTCCGAGAAGAAAGTTAACAATCTTTAAGTCTACACAAATGAGCCAGTTGTGGTCTCGATACTTAATTTTTTCCATCACTGAAGAAATAGTTGCATATTCTTCTTTCATAGTAGTGGAGTGTGCAAAAGGTATACTAATTGCCGTTATAAAGTAGCATGGCTTTTCTTGCTACTGTCTAAAAAAGACGCCAATCATTTGGTTAGTATCCTTGTGAACTCATCTTCTCCAAAACACCTCTGACATCATTACAAAAAACTAAATCATTTTCTCTAGAAAAATATGGTAATAAAATCTTTTCTCGGGTCCGTTATAAAGTAATTCTGGTTCCTGGCTAAAATTTCAGTTTACTAAGTCATTCAATTCCTTTTGATTAAAAGGTTGAGAATCTGATGACTGACTACATGTGAAATCCGAATCAGTATTGCCCATTGTGTTGTCTTCAATTTCCATAAGATCTGGTTTTTCAGAGTATTTAGATGAGGCTTCTTGTATCTCATCAGAGTATAGAAGAGGTCGTTGAGCGGAGGGCAAGTTAGGATATGAGCATTTATCTCGATTTCCAGAATTTATGCCGTTAATATTTACGACGCAAAAATAGCAGTCGTTATGATGATTTAGAGGTTCCTGCCAAATCATCAGTGTTTTAAATTTGATAGCACTTCTTTTTCCATTTGACCATTGCCGCAGACACACAATACAGTTCTGGCACACAATATGAGGTACCCATTGCTTGTTTTGATTGCACAATGATATTTGAAAGTGGTTAAAATACGTAGTTTTAACGAAGTCCGAGATAGGTTTTTGATATTTTTCAAAGATGTATTCGCTACAAATATAGCAAAAACAATCTGGATTGTGTAAATCACGTCTACGTGTCGAAGCCATGTCTGAAATTAAAAAAATAATTAGTCGGGTAGATCTTAAAAAACTGCGGGTGTCATCTAAGTTAGGGTAGAACGAACGAATATTAACAAACAGGAGCTGTCAGAGAAAAACTAATACCGGATTCGAAATCGGAACACTACAATAAGCCGAAAACTGAAAAAAATTAGAGGAATAAATCAAAAAAAAAATTATTTGTTGACCAGTGTAATGCTCACTGAATTTATTTAACGGATATTTACATCACTTATGTTGGGAATGTAGAATCTTTAGCACAATGACACTACTCAGTATATATAACCACTACACCAAACACTTTATTTTTGCACTCGACGCGCAGCAAGAGTGATGATTGACTCAAGTCAATCATCGGTCCTGATGAAGCTAAACGCGCGTCGAGCGCAAAAGGTGATTGGTGTAGTGGTGATATATACTGAGTAGAAATATTTACATCATATTTATTGAGATTATTGCAACTGTCTATAATACGTGAAAATCAGTAATTTGAGACGTGGTCGAAGTCTGTTGGTGTTTTGGAACCAAAATTATAGTAATTTTAAGATATTTAAAAATTGCGGGTCAAAAATCTGTGAAAACATACACTCCTGGACCAAATTAACGCAACAATATATTAAATCATACAAATCTCTATAATGAATTAATTTTAATAATTTTTTATGAACACTGGTTACACTAAAAGTTAGAAAAAACTTATTCGGATACTTTAAAAGTGAATTAGCTACCAAATTTCTCTATAAGATTCGAATTAAAATTATTCTTAAAACCTAATAACAAAATCGTTGAAATTTTGTAATAATGAAAAAAATAAACTGGGACACTAGTAGCAAAATTAATGGTGTAACTGGGACACTAGTAGCGTGTGTTGCCTCTTCTACTTCGGATGACAGCGTTTATGCGCCTAGGCATGCTTCTAATTAAATTTTGGATAAAATCTTGAGGAATTTGCTCCCATTCTGTGATAACTGCATTTCCAAGTTCCCTCAGGTTTCTAGGTGCAGGTATATGACGTTTCATATTTTTCTTAAGGTGATCCCATACATGTTCTATAAGATTCAGATCCGGGCTTTTTGGTGGCCATTGCATAATCGGTATATCAACTTGATTAAGATAATCGAGTACCTCCCTAGCCACGTGACGTCGAACGTTGTCTTGCATAAACAGGAAATTGGGCCCCACAAAATGACCGAAAAGCATCACATGTTCTATTACAATATTTTCAAGATAGTAGTCAGCATTCATGCATCTCGTACGGACAGGAATTAACTCTGTGCGAGCATCAAAGCAGATGCCACCCCAGAACATAACAGAGCCACCGCCGAATGGAATCCTTGCAGAAATATTGCAAGGAACAAACCTCTCTCCTGGTCTTCGCCATACTCGCTCACGACCATCTGGATGTTTTAGATTAACCCTAGTTTAATCTGTGAAGAAAACTTGTTTCCAATCATCCACATACCAGTTTTCGTGATGTCGAGCAAAACGTAACCTGGCAACTCTGTTCTCTCTAGTAAGCAAGGGGCGCAGTGGCTGGTCTCCTACTGTTTAATCCAGCTCCATTTAACCGTCTTCTAACTGTTTTAGAAGAAATTGTGACATTGCGAACAGCTTCGAGTTCGTTTCTTGTTATAGAACTAGTGACAGTCCTGTTTCTTAAAGCATATTGTCTTATAAAACGTTCATCTAGGTCGCTAGTGCATCGTTTTCGCCCTTGCCCTAGCCTTCTAGAATAAGTTCCTATTCATTCAAGTGTCTTACCATACGACTTATTGTGGAACGATGTTTGCCTAACAAATTCGCAACATAACTCTGACGATATCCCTCGTCCAATAAAACTGAGGCTTGCACTACCTCGTGTTCAGTTAAATTCCTTGTTCGATTCATTTTTCTAATTCTTCGGGGTCAAACATAAAACAGTCTACCACAAAAAACAACAAACAAACAATTTATAAGCTTACTTTTAAAGAAAATCTATCGCATTATTACAGAAAATTGTTTATCTTCTAAAAAATTCTTTAAAACTGTAAATCTAAACGAACTGTTTTGATTTCTGTCATGAACAACGAAACAAAATATGCATAGCCTACTATTCAAATACTCGGTAAACTTTAAAACTGACATAAAAAAAAGATAAATTAATTTTCAGATTGTTGCGTTAATTTTGTCCAAGAGTTTATTTTACACATTTTTTTTGTATTTTTTAAAATTTTCATAACTTTAGTTGTAAATCTTCGAGAAATTTCTTTAAAAAATGATATTGAAGGGTTTAACTTCTAGTGTCATAATCTAATAACAACATGTTTTCTCATCGAGGTAAAATTTTGCTAATTACGTCAAAATAATAAAATGATTTATCTTTAGTACAACATAGTTTCCCTCTTTTTTGAGATGAAGATGGTTTTAGTCAACAAATTTTTCTTTCTTCGTTTCTGCTTAGCCTGGTGAACTATAAAGTCTTGGTAATAGGACTCCAAAAAGGCTGATAGAGAAATTGAAAAAACCGGAGTATATCTGAAAGACTAAGCAGCTGGTAGCAAAGATTTGAAAACCTCTTAATAGAGAAAATTGTAGGCGCAAGGGGAACTGGTGGTAAAAATTATGGAAGACAAAAGTAGCAGTAAAAGTAACAAAAGTCATAAAATGGGCAGTCAAACCCTGAAAAGAAAAAAAAAAACATTGTATCGCCTATAATGGCATTGGCTCGCTTTCTGTAAAAAAAGGTCTTTTTACTAGGAATTCCAGAGGGGCTCGAACAGGAACAAAATAGTCAAAAAAATAAAATAGGAACTTAGGCATGGGAAAGTTTTCTAACCCAAAAATAATAGAGAAAATTGCAATTTTGGGATGCAGCATCTTAAAAAACAGATACACAGAATTGAGGTAAAACATCTATTGTCGACGCTCTCTGTCTAAAATTGAGCTCGTGCTGCAGTTGATCTGCTTGCCGAAAACCGTCGCGCTGGTTCCAATGTTTACGAGGTTATATCCTATAGTACCACTGAAAATCGAGCAGAAATAGACAACTTGAAAAGGTAAAATATTTATAACGAGACTTTACAGTGGCCTATAAAAAGGAAATATTACAATACTAAATGTTCAGCGTATTATATTTTTTAAAATTTTCGAAATTATTTGAACGGCAGCAAAAATGAGGATTTTCCCATGTCAGTTCCATAGTACATTTTGGACAAAACCTTGCAACTATTTCTGTTGTTTCCACTATAGATCCACTATTTAAAAAATGAATATGTCCTGGTTTTTGCGGTAAATCACACAAACTGCATTCACATAATTTTTCTCGGATTTCTATGCAATCCTTTAAATGTTGAATAACATGTAACTCAGTGGATTTAATTGTTTCATTTTTTTAACAGCCTCATAAACTAAGATTTTTACAAGAAGTGCAAATTACTGTGGGAAGACGTTTATCGCCTGAGTCGAAATTTTTGACTTTTAAAGATCCAGTAATTATTTTCATCGAATCTTTTTTTTGAAGCATAATAAACATAATTTTTCTTGATTTTCTTCATGAGTAAGGGCACTATCTTTTCGTTTTTACACATTTTGTTAAATTAAATAATAATATATTAAGGCAAAGAAATTGACAACTATTATGTTATTTTCTACAACTTTATTTATTCAACTAATAACACCTCACTCAAACTAAAATCTATGATATATCTATAACATGCACATTTATACAATGCCCAGAAAATTAACTTTGATTTTTCAGCTGGAATAATCTCTTAAAATTAGCATAATTTTCGTTTCAGAGCAAAAACGGACTTCTATAAGGTCTCAATTTTTTTTTTCACGTATACTATTATAGACAGTTGCAATAATATCACATAAATATGATGTAAATATCTTTGTAATTTTTTAATGTAGAAAATTATGTTTACTACGAAATTTTCCATTTTTAAGTTTTAAATGCACTCCGGCGGCTCCGGAAAAAATTTAAAATTGTTCACAGATGCTCTGTATTACTAACACGTAGGCTGAAAAGGTTTTGGTCTAGCTACTCAAAACACATTTTTTTTGCAATATTCGACTTTATTCATCGATATAATCTCGTTCAAGAGCGAAACAATGAGTCTAACGCTTTTCTAACATTTCTGTACCTTTCTTGTAGAAGGATTTGTCTCTGCCTTCGAAACAGGCCTTAGTTTCGGCGATAACTTCTTCACTGGAGCCAAGTCTCATTCTCGCGAGCATTTTTTTGAGGTCTGTGAATAGATAATAGTCGCTGGGGGCCAAATCTGGAGAATATGGTAGATGAGGAAGCAATTCAAACTTGTAACCATTGACTTGTGACACGGTGCATTGTCTTGATGAAAGAGCACTTTTTTCTTGTTTATTTGGGGCCACTTCTCTGCGATTTCTGCCTTCAAACGTACCAATAACTGTAAATACTATTCGCTATTGATGGTTTTTCTCTTCTCAGCATACTCGATGAGAATTATTCCATGCGCATCCCAAATTACAGAGGCCAAAACCTTCCCAGCCGACTGTTCGAGCGGTTTTTTTCACCGGCTGCTGTCCATTCAGCTGACTGCCGATTTGATTGTGTAGTGGTGGATCCATGTTTCATCCATTGTCACATATCGCATGAAAAAATCCTTAAACAGGTCCACTGTGAGCAAACGCGGTACCCATTACGAACAGAGCTTTCTCATGCAAAATATGACCAACACGTCCTTTTGATGTCTTTAGGGTGTCAGCTATCTCACGCAGTTTCACTTTACTTTCATCCAAAACAATTTTGTGTATTTTTTTTATGTTGTCCGGTGTCCAGAGCATTCAGCATCATTTGTGTCTGTACGACCGCGTTTAAATTCAGCATACCAGTAAATGATAAGTGATTTTTCAGGGGCAGAGTCCCTGTGACACTTATCAATTTTCTTTGCTTTGCTTGAACGGTATTTTTTCCCATCAAAAAACATGTTTAATCAACACACGAAATCCGATTTTTTTATTGTTTTAACAATATCAAAAGTTGCGTCACTAAAACCACTGTAAGTTGTAAACTAATCGTCGAAATGTCATAAAATTTTGACACGTATCGTTTGAAGGTTGGTACTTCCTAAAAATCGTATGGATTTCTTGAAAAGAGAGACATCTATGTGTCAGATCAAAAACTTTTCAGCCTATGTGTTACACTAATTGATTACTGTCAGACAATTTGGAGTGGCCGTCGATGTCATTAAAACCTATTTCAGGCACACTGTGCAAAAACTCTGGATGGATTTCAAAGTATTCTTGTATAACTTTTAATAATATTAGTTCAATTTGCCAGAGTAAATGTACAAGTAACTAGATAAAGGTCCGTCAAATGTTCAAAGTTATAGAAGAGGATCCTTAAATTATCTTCCGAGTAACGATGGATTGTGAAACATTAACTAGCAAAGTTCGAAATCTATTACTCGCTCATTAAGTGTCTACTATCTACTAAAAATAGTTTATTCGCTTTGTTTAGAAGTAATTTTTGCCGTAAAATATTTCCAGTAGTTCAAGATATCCCAACGGCTTTTTAGGAACGGTTTCACGACATATACAAAAGTAATTTCTAGCCTAATTAGTCCGATTTCGTTTTACAAAAATCAAAAGTAGCGTTATTTAAACAGCTGTAACTCTCAAATTAATTGACAAAATGTCATGAAAATTTTACATAAATCTTCTGAGAGTTGATACTAATTCATACACTAAATGGTTCATCCCAACATTAAAGGATCTAATTTGTAAAAAAAAGGCTGCCCACAAAAAATACATGTCAACCAGAGTGTATGATGATTATGTAGCTTTCAGGCACTTCCGTTCTCTCTGTAAGGCTGAGTTTAGAAAGTGTCATGAGGCACATCCTATTCGAGTGGAAAATTCTCTTATGGACAACCCTAAATACTTCTGGAGGTTTGTCAATAGTAAAAAAATGCGGTTAATCTCCCGAATAGCATGCACCTGGATGGAATTATGGCGCATTCCAGTGTTGACATTGCCAACTTATTTGCGAAGCACTTTTCCAGTGTGTATATTGACAATGACTGTCGGGTGCCTGACTTCGATCAGCACTGTTTTAATGACATATTGTTAAGGAAGTTCAGTCTATCTGAGATTTTTTCCAAAGTTGAGAGGCTGCCAGATGAAACTAAATGTGGTCTAGATAATATTCCCAATCTGTTTATAAAGCAGTGTGTTTATTCAATCACCTTACCTCTGCAAATTATTTTCAATAAGTCTCTGGACTCTTGTGCTTTTCCATCTAGGTGGAAGCACAGCTTCATATCTCCCATCTTCAAATCGGGTGATAGGGGGGATATCAGCAACTATAGAGGAGTGTGTATACAGTCTGCCATGCCCAAACTATTCGATAGTTTAGTGTGCGACCAGTTAAACTGGTCCTGTAGGGGAATGATCAATCCCTACCAGTTTGGCTTCTGTCCTGGGAAATCAACCACAGAAAATTTGGCACTATATGAAGTTTCTCTGCTGGAGGCGTTGGAGAGGGGTGATCATGTCGATGTTATCTACACTGACTTCTCCAAAGCCTTTGACAGAGTTAACTTTAAGATCTTATTGAGTAAGCTTCTTTCCCTGGGATTCTTTGAGCAGATCATAGCTTGGTTAAAGAGTTTTCTCTTGGGCCGTGCCCAGACTGTGCGAATGAATGGTTTGTCATCCAGTATTATTCATGTTATATCGGGCGTCCCCCAGGGTTCGCACTGCGCTCCCCTGCTCTTTATTTTGTTTGTAAATGATCTGTTATCGGCATTGCATCGCTCAACGGGGCTTATGTTTGCAGATGATTTGAAGATCTATCGGCGGGTTGGTAGTGTTGAGGACGTTGAAGCGTTTCAAGATGACCTTGATCTGGTTTGACAGTGGACCCAGTCCAATCATCTATTTTTAAATGTAAGCAAATGTTTTACAATTAGCTTCTATAGAGGGAAACATAGAGTCCCATCCTCAGACTCGATTGAAGGTGTTCAACTTCCTTACAGGAGTTCAGCAAAGGACCCTGGGGTTGTTTTCGATGAAAGACTTACTTTTACAAGGCATATATCTGCCCTTAGCCAGAAAGGGCTAAACATGCTGGATTTTGTTTTGAGAAAATGCGGGCAGTTCTCTATGACTGTTTTGAGAGTGTTGTATTGTGCTCTTATGAGAGCAAACTTGGAATATGCGACGGTAATTTGGTCTCCATTTTATGAGTTGCATAAGGGAACAATCGAAAGAGTGCAAACTAAATTTTTGAGATTTTCCGCACTCAAGTGCAACGGTACACTTGTGAATTATCATAAGTCTGTCATGCGGAGGACCTTAGGGTTATATACTTTGGAAATGAGAAGATCCCTTTATGATGCATGTTTTATCTTCAAACTTATTAATGGAAGCACTGACTGTCCTCAGCTACTCGCTAAAATAAATTTTAATATAACCAGAAGCAATCTTCGCCATCATGATCTCTTTTGCATCCTCTTCCATCGCACGAATTATGGGAGGCACTCTCCCATTCATAGAGCTTTGAGGACTTGGAATTCATTGGATGGCCGGCTCGATATGTTTAACAGCTCTATCTCGGAATTTAGGTCCCAGCTGCTGAGGGCTCTGTAGAGGTTCTACTTGATCAGTGTTTACTACTGTTAATATCATTACTGTTTTTATATTTCTGAGGTTAGTTCTTTCATTACCTGTATATATTTTATATATTTTGCTATTGAGGATGTTTATGTGTTTGTTGAATATTTTTATTTATTTTTGTATCTGCATTTGTACCTGTTTTAAAACTGTACTCCAATGGGATTTCCCGTAAAATTTGTATAAATAAATAAATAAATAATTAAAAATCATATGGTTTTCTTGTTTGAGCTGCCATCTCTTGGAAAGTCTCGGGAATTTTCACCCCATGAAAGTACAAATTTGTTGGCCAATGATTAGTAATTAGTAAAAAGTTGATGTAGACACAGAGCTATTACGCACGTAAATAATTGGATATTATGTTGAAATTTGGAACGAATTGTGGTAACCTGCGAAAGAAAATATTACCCATGTACGTCTCATGGGCGAAGTTTAAATTGACTTGACCGGATATTTTCTTATGATGATAGTAGATGGCGGACCGTTAAATGTACAATGTAACGTAATACACAGTGCCGCCTCGGTCACAGAAAGTTGTCTATGTAAACAACCACAATCCCTTCTGCAAAAAAAATATTTCAACTCCTTCGAAATCTAATTTAAATCGTATTAACAAAAGTTTCCGATTTCTCGCAACTTTATCCAGAATTTTCATGAAGTTGGAAAACAGTTTGAAACGACGACGCGATGAAAAAATTAGAAAGGCGGTAAGCAAATTCAATTAAATGCTAAAATGCCTGGAGCAGATGTATTTTACGCACTTCTACAACATGGTGGATTCGAGCGTGTTTGGGAACCTTATTTGATAAAATAATAAGGTAAATGATAATGCAGTGATAAATACAGACCGCTAAATCACAATAAACATAAAACACGTAATGACAGTCCGACTCGGTACCTTTGATCTCAAGGGGTTCGAGTTTGTAATGATCTACCGAAGTTCTACCGAAAAACGATGTACAACGAACAGACAGCAGTGACTAAACCACCAAATAAACAAGAATTTACTGACTGACTGACTATTGGAAAAGCATCTGGTCAGAACCCAAACTATACAATAACCCCTTGGATCAAAGCCGAAGAAGACAAACATAAACATGTGACAGAACAAGAAAATGCCACATTAATTACACAAGAAATTACAGAAACAATCAAACACACACACAACTGGCAATGCCCTGGAATAGACAATATACAAAACTTCTAGAACAGTTTACCACTCACACATCACATCAACAAAGCCATTCTACAACCACACACATTCCCTACTTTTCTTACACAAGGAATAACATACGTCAAACCCAAAAGATCAGACACCACAAACCCGTTAACCTACTGACCCACCTGTTTTCCAACCCTATACAAGATCATCACAGCCACAATTTCCAAGAAAATAGAACAACACCTAACAGACAACAATATTTTCACAGAAGAGCAGAAGAGGTGCAGGAAAAATAGCCGAGGATGCAAAGAGCAGCTGATCATAGCTAGCGTGATCAGGGGACAAACCAGAAAAAAACACAGAAATCTTCACACCAGTTACATAGACTATAAAAAGGCCTTCGACTCCATACCCCACAGCTGGTTATTCAGAGTCCTAGAAATCTACAAAACCAACCTTCACCACCTTCAAGCAATTTCTCACGCAAATTATGAAAACATGGAAAACCAAAATCCACCTAAAAACCCAAACCATCCAAACAGAAGAGCTGTACATCAGAAAAGGTATATTTCAAGGAGACTCGCTCAGCGCTCTATGGTTCTGCCTCTGTCTCAATCCACTCTCAAATACACTAAACAGAACAGACCATGGCTTCTGCATCAGACACCAAAGAGTGAATTAACATAAAATAAATCACTTCCTATATATGGATGACATAAAACTCTACGCTGCCACAGAAACACAGCTGAAAGAACTGAAAATCACAGAAACATTCACCTTAGATATCAATATGGAATTTAGTATAAGTGAATGTAAAGTGCTCCACATCAACAAAGGCCACCATGAGACAGAGACCATTAACAATGAAACACTCGATAACATGCTTGACAAAGAAACATACAAATATTTAGGCTTCCATTAAAGCACCAAACTCAACCATACTCATATCAAAACAGCGCTCAGAACCGAATTCAAAAATAGATTCACGAAATTTATACAAACAAAACTCAACTCCGAAAATCTCACAAAAGCCATCAACACGTTCGCTATACCTATACTTACATATACATTTGGTATCATCAAATGGTCACACACAGACATAGAAAATATTCACATCCTTATACGTCCGCAATTCACCAAATATAGGAAATTACACCCCAACGGATGCAAAGAAAGACTTACCATTGAGAAGAACGCAGGAGGAAGAGGGATTATAGATATAAGATCACTACACACAAAACAAAAACAAGCACTTAGGAAATTCTTTCGCACCAAGCAAACCAGCCTCTATACAGCAACAGTGAAAGTAGACAAAAACTACACACCTTTCGACTTATTCCGGGCAGACCACCCAGCAGACACACACAGTTACACTCAATTACAATAGGAAAAGATGAAAACGTGGTCAGAAAAAACACTCAACAGAAAACACAGATACCACATAAAAAACCATCATACACCTGGGTACAGGATGGGCAGCTATTCCCTGAAACAGAAGGCTTTTTACTTGCCATCCAGGATAAAGTCATATTAACCAGAAACTACCAAAAGCATATCATCAAAGACTCAACTGTGACAGAAGGCAGATGCAGGAAATGCCTCCAGCATAAAGAAACAATCAAAAACACATAACAAGCGTATGTAAAATATTAGCCGTAACGGAATGCACAGCCAGACATGACTCAGCGGCGGCAGAAGTAGTTCACCAAGCACTACCCACAACATTCAAACTCATAGAAAACACAAATCCCTACTACAAATACAACCAACATCCAACTTGAAAATAAAGATTAGAAGCTGGACTGGGACATCAGTATCCATACAGATAAGACAGTCCCCGCCAATAGACCCGATATTACTTTTCAATACAAAAAACGAAAAGTCACCTATCTGATTGACATAGCTGTCCCTAACGACACAAACATGCCAACGAAATACACAGAAAAAATCTCCAAATACACAGACCTTGCAACAGAAATAAAAAGGCTATGGAAACAAGAAAAAGTCATCATTGTCCCCCTCGTCATATCAGCCACAGGCCTTACACCAACAACATTCACACCACAGTTAGTACTATTAGGACTCAACACAAACATACACAAAAATATTCAGAAGTCAGTGATTTTGAAAACTTGTAACAATGTTAGGTCATTCCTTAATAAGCAATGGTAATAGCGTTTGTGCTGACTCGGCTTGGGCCCGTCAACCAAACATGGAACTACATTGACCAAATGTGAGAAAGAAGAACAAATGCAATGATAAATGCATAAGCCTAAATCACAGTAAACATAAAACACAGTAGCGATACTCCGACTTGGCACCTTTGATGTCAAGGGGTTCGGTTTGTAATGATCACATGACTTGTCGCCATATTGTGGGTATAATGCCAGCGAGTTTTTGAAATATTCAAATTCCTTCTGTCAAGAAAAATCTTATTCTGTAAAATAATAATAAATGTGGCTGATTGCAAGGAAGAAAAAAACAAGGAAAATTTTTTTTAGAAACATTTTTTATCAAGTTCTTATTAAAACAGATAAACAAAAAAGACAAGGAAAAAGGTAAAAAATACAAGGAAAAAATACATTTGGATTCAATGCTTTTTGCACATTAGTATTCATTTAAATATTTCATTGTTAAATTTATATTTCTCACCTATTAGAGATATTGTCCGAGGGGATGTTCATTTTGACAATATATCTTTGTACACCTTCAAATTCGCGCGTATAATGTCAACAATCATACCCCTTCTTTTTCAGTGAAGTTTGTTTGTGATTTTTACTGAAAACTGATGACCTTGAAATTTTTGTTTTTTTTTTATATACCAGATAAATTATTAAAGGTAATGCACTAGTGATAATTTTCGTTCAATCTACACCCCGTGGAGAATAGTCCAGAATTTTTTCAAAATTTTTCGATCAATACGATTTTTCGCGATTATTTAAAAATAATACAAAGAAAAATGTGCGCAAGTATTACCTTTCGAACCCGTGTTTTTACAAGCTTTCATGTAACACCTCACTCGATGACCTAGTAAATTTTTTTTTTCACTGCCGATTTCATCCCCCAAAGCTAGCCCCTTAAGTCAAAATTTAACTTTCAAAACTGCACGGCTCTGATGAGGCCAACAATTCCTATATTAGTTTCAAATTTCAACTTTCTATGTCAAATAGTTTCGGAAAAAAATCGGGTGTGACAGACGGACGGACACCGAAGTGATCTTATAAGTCTTATAAGTGTTCCGTACGTAACACTAATAAATCCATGCACTGATTTATTCAAATTCATTCATTCGGGCTGGAGAATTACTACTTTTGCATGCCCAGATTGAGTTATGAAAGTTTGGTTAGCTAATTTTAGCAGATAATATAACTTAACTCTAGCAAACACTTTTAATAATATAATATACTGGATAGTAGACATAAAGAATTATGAATAAATTACCTTTTAGGATCTTCGAGATATCTAAAAAACTAACTCCTTTGGAGATGCCAAATATATTTTTACAAGGACTAACCGCACAACAAAAACTTCCTCTTGATATCTTTTTCATAATTATCTTCAGTTATAACGTCAAACAAGTCATTTACTTGTTGCAAAACTATTAATAATAAATTTCGGAGCACGTTCTAAAAAGATTCTCCTTGAAATCCAGATGTAAACAAAACCCGTGCTGGCAGCCATATTGTTGGTACGATAGGCGTGATAAAATACAGGACCTAAAATTTTTCTTGAGCGTCGCTACTGTGTTTTATGTTTACTGTGACTAAATTCTTAAAAAAATAATGGAAGTTATTTAAAAAAATGAAGCGGGGCTAGTTATCTTTTACGTCAATTTTGTTAGTTTCAATGTACCTACACTGCTCTAAACAATTTTTCCATTGCTCAAAGCAATGCAGTGCAGCTTGGCACTCCTCGTACAAACCTTTTCAAGCAGTCTTTTGTAAGGAGACTGTATTTCCTACCTTTTGAACACAATGTTTAAAGGAAAAGTCCATACGGCAATTTTTTAAATTTGCAAATTTGTCAATCACTATATGATTAAAATCACTAATATCTTCTATCATTTTCTTTTCTATTGACAACATTTCCAATGCTGAAAGTCTTTCTTCATTCATGGTACTTCTCAAAAACGACTTAATTCTTTTTAAAGTGGAGAAATTTCTTTCAGCTTCAGCAGTTGTCATCGGAATGGTAATAATTAGCTGCAGTAAAATGTACGTTGCGGAAAATACATTTTGTAAATTATTTTCGATTATAAATCGCAAACAATTTACAGCGATTCACGACCAACGTGAATCGTTGCAGCACATGTGCTAGGCCCGTATAAAAAACATTGACAGGTTGTTCCACAAATTAGGGCGTTTTATCTATCTCTACCCGCCCACGAAGGATAATGAATCTTTTTGTAATATTCATGTTTTACAGTGTGATTTTTATGGTATTGTTTATTGGTATAAACCGTCCTGTTTGTAGTCGCGACGAACTGTGACTTTTTCCAGTGTATTGATTTGCGTTTAAATCCAACGTCGTATATAAAGAACTAGGATCCATCACGGGATAGCACTCTCTTTAAAAAATTCAGTGTCCAGTGTTTTTTCACAGAATGACAGTGCAAACAATCGTTTAAGCTTCCCTATATTCAGGTATGAGCTCTTCTGGTACCATTTTTGAACAAACTTTATTCACCTTTAATATTAAAAATAGTGAAATCAATGCTTCTTCATCGATCTAGAAAATTAAAAATGTTGCAACGTTTTTACTGTGACTCGATAATCGTGCTTAAAAAGCCAGTTCGAAAAGCCTACGAAAATCTCCGTATTCCGATGACACTTTTGTCGATTTAAGGATACCTCGCTGAATTCTGTAAAGAAGATAAAATGACATTGAGGTCGAATATCCAGGTCATTTGGCACACGTGTAGCTTTTAATGTATTAAAAGAGGACTTTTTTAATCACATGTACGTGTATTGAGGTCTAAAAATACGAGAGTTTTTTTTATGGGCCTAGGACACGTGCTGCGGAGAAATCCCTAAAGCGCTTCAGGAGCGACACGTGTGCGGAAAAAGCGATTCACGTTGGTCTTAAATCGCTGTAAATTGTACTCGGAAACAAAGCCCTGGGCAAATTATTCTAATTATTCCATATAAAAGACTGTTTGAAAAGGGTCGTACGAGGAGTAACAAGCTGAACCTCATACGGAGGTGAATTATTAGCGCGACGAGTATCGTCAATCGTTCTTCGTTGTTCCAGCGAATCAAGGTTGCTGGCCAGTGCTGTGTCTCCAAGCAGGCGAATCCAACAAATGCAGTGTATGTTTGGGAGCAGAGCCCTAAGCATGGGAGCAGTATTCCATCGCTGATCGAATTTGAGCTTTGTACAGGGTGAGTCAACGATAGAGTAAAGTTCATTATCTCATTTGTATCGGGAATGACAAAAAAATGTTAAAAAATACTAGTTTTCAGTTTTGTAACAAATTGCCAATAGCGCTATTATTTCTGAAGGTGGAATACTCATAATTGGTCGTTGCCAAGACAAAATAAAAATGTAGGCATTGTCAACTACATCAAGAACTTCAAGACCGTGATTTTGAACGAAGAGTAAACTTTTGTACCACCATGAATGGAGCAATAGAGGCCGATCCAAACTTTTTTTTATTCAAAATAATATTTCCTGATGAAGATACCTTTCGTAGTAATGGAGCAGTTAACAGCCACAAACATGCATTATTATTCAACAGTTAATCCATTAGGGACGTTCAAAACCAAAACCATTGATCGCTTAATGTATGGTGTGGAATATTAAATTTTCGAATTATTGGTCCATATTTTTTCCGCGAACGGCTTAATGGGCCTACATATTTAAATTTTTTGCAAAACGAATTACCCCAGCTTCTTGAAGAAGTTGATAACTTTGAAAGGTAACAAATGTTGATTCAATAAGTCGGAGCTCCTGCTCATTACCACCGGGAATTTTTAAAAAATCGTTACCCTCAAAAATGGATTCATGGATTCATTCAGTGGCCTCCTCGATCGTGTGACTTAACACCTTTAGACTTTTTTTTGTGGGGCTACATTAAAGATCGGATTTATGTAAATCCCCCTACAACATCAGTAGATATGGAAAATAGGATACGGGATGCGTGCAGGACAATAACGCCCTTTATGCTAAGGAAAGTGAAGGAAAATATTGTAAAACATGTATATTCAAGTAGACGGGCATATTTTTGAACATTTATTACGTCATAATAATTAATCATTAGATAAGTTAAACTATATTAAAATTATTAACTATTTGTTTATGTTTTCACAATAGCGTAAGTGAATTAAAAACAAGGGTAAAAATTGAAAATAAATCTAAAACTATTAGAAATAAGTATCTGACATACTTGATAAAAGTTGGAGGATTTTGTAAAATCTATCAGAAAAAATAATAATATACAGAGTGTGCCATTTAAAAAAATTGAGATTTTTCAATTTAAAATAGTCGAAGTGTATAAATTTATTTTGAACACCCTGTAGCATCTAACTCAAATTTCTTTACAAATATCTTTGTTGCATCTCTATAGAATGCTCGTACCAACTATGAGTATTCCACCTTCAGAAACAATGGCGCTACTGGCGATACTTTTTAATTTCTTATAAATAAGTATGTCGCATGATTCGTAATCTTTGTGACTCCATCACTACTTGCCCGTGATTCCTATTCTTAAGAGAATTCTCTGAAAGGTTGATCGGCCACAAAGTATATTGGTCCCGTCCTGCACCAGTCTTAATTTTATTTTGTCTAGTGTCGGCACCAACTGCTCTTCATACATAGAAGAATATATTTTTCTCCTGATGACGTCTTTTTGACGATCGTCTACATGACGCATTTGAAAATCTTTCCGTTTTTTCCTGTTCCTGTTTTCCTACAATACCCTTAATCGTAGAAATTGGGGTTTTTGTTAGTTCACTGGTTTCTTGCAAAGCACTTTGTTTATTCAAATTTCTTTTTACCAAACTGTCGTAAACATTTTTCTCTATTTGTTTAACGTCAAGTGATAAATGTTTTCTCTTGCAATAGCCACTATTGCAATTTTCCCACGGACGCCACATAATTAAAATAGAACCGTTACGTTGCAAGTTGTAAGTAAAACTAAAAATAAAAATAATAAAAATATCTTTCGAATCTTAATGGGGTCCTGTGGTCATTAAGCCTATATTATCAAATACTTAAAGGGCTCCAAACCGGGTTGCCAGGTAGTAAATATATAGGTAAAAATAGATCCAATATGACTGCAGGTGCAAGTGAGGGCGGTATACAAAGCAGGTAAAATAAAAATACATTTATCGTAATACCTGGCACCAATGCACAAAACCTTAATAGGGTCGTTTATTGCCCCACTGAAAAAGCAAAAAGGCAGGATCTTATATCTTGGGATTTACTTTACCTAACATTTTAAAACATTTGATGCAGTAGTTTTCTTTAAAAAAAATCTAGAAAAATATCCTTATTTTTAAGTAGTTATACTGGTATAGCCCCTTAAAAAACACCCTCGTATGTTTTTTTCAGCTGAGAAGCCGTCGTTGTTCTTTATGATTATTCAAAGTTTGCATGAACAAAATCTAAATGAATATATGCTAATGAATGATGAAAAGCTCAGCGCGCTACGTCAAATAGGATTATTTAAACAATGGGGCACACGATAATTGGGAAATTTTAATAATAGGATTATTTAGTTATAACGAATTGGTTAGGCCGGATAAGGTCTTAGGTCCCAATTTTCGATTAGCTGGGATACTTGCAAAAGGACCTTTAATAATCTATTCACGATAATATCCTCCTTCTCTTTCCCTCTCCCTCTTATTTTCCCCGTTTGTCCAAAAAGGTTATTCACAGCTGAAATTCACATCTATCGAACGACCCACATCTATCGGAATTAAGTGGCATTGTATAGATTAGCCTTTCATTCGACGAAGCGGAATGGTTATTTAGGCGTGTTCGGGAACAGAATTCTTCAAGTACAAAAAATACTATATTGAATTGAAAACAATTTCGAGCATTCCATTTTTGTAACTGTGCAAACCCTCCCTGACCTCAACCCCCGATTGTTCCTTTGCTGGTAGAACGTGCTCGTTGATTTTGTTCGTTATTATATTTGTTGTTACTATTACAGTTTAAATTAGTAAAAAAACTAATTTTAATCGAAACTAGGCATTTCAAGATATCCCAGTGTTGTTTTACAGTCTGTCAAGTAAGAACGTGTCCGCAATAATTCATTTTTGGTAAACGCGATTCTAGAGGTTCAACTAAAAATCGGTAGACGGAACCTTTGTCTCCGACGCATTTTAGTAAAAGTATATTCCAAAATGAATTACTTATTTGCACGTAGGTTCGAGGCAGTCTTTCTTTATTGTGTCGTTTGTGAAGAAGTGGATAAAACAACAACTGAAAAAATACGTAAGTTAAGTTATATTTGAGTCTATACATTTCTTTTTCTATTATAACTATTACTTTGTATTTATTCCTCTTAAAAGCACAACAAATACAGCGTGTTAAATTTCCTTTGAATGAGCGTCCTCTTTATTTACAATGTGACGAAGATAGATCTCCTTTTCTACTGCTCCTTTTTCATTATAATGGTATTATTTGTAAGACGGGAAGCGGTCTTTGTTCTCTATATAAAGCGATATGAAACACCGGAAATTTTATAAATTTCCTTCTGAGACTGTAAAGTGAAAAATTCGAGATTTGGAAATAAGACGAATATCTTTGATGCCGGTAATTAATAATACTTAACAAAACTGAACAAAGGAATATTAATATGGATTTTCGTGAAAGAAAATGGGAATGTTAGGATTAGTAATATGTAGAGGGTGTTTTCTATGTTGAGGTATTTTTTAACATATTATAGTACTCGATACGATACCATCAAACATTGGGTAATTATGAATAGTTTGAAAAACCCACGAATCGACTACATCTATACAAAAATAATAAGAAATATATATAAAAAGGCAACATCAACTATTAAATTACATAAAAATACAGATAAAATTAAAATTTTCAGAAGAATTAGACAAGGAGATATTATTTCACTAAAATTATTCAACTCAGCATTGGAAGAGCTATTTAAATATCTAAAATGGCAAGAGTGTGGTATTTAGTGAAGTAAAAAAGCATTTGAATTTGCACGGTCTGGATACAGCTATATTATGATTTTATCCTTTCTGAGGTATCACCGGGAGTATTGTACCGAGTTTTGGACCTCGAAAAATTTATGCTCTTTTGTTTATAAACAATTTAAGTTTTCAAAACATGTTTTTTGAGCTTAAAATGTGAATAACTCCGGTTATATAAGTCGAATCGAGACAAAAAAAAAAACTAAACCCTTCGTAATGAAATTTCCAACAAATCCTCGTTGGTCTTAAGTTGCCCAAGTGAGTACATAATCTACAAAATTGAAAAAAAGGCAAAAAACTTTTTTTTCGTTTCATTTTATTGTACAGGTCAATTAACTCAACGGATCGACGTGAAACTTTCAGAAAATATGCCTTCTGTTATAGCAAAAATACCTTGAAATTTTGGTAAAAAAATATCAACCCAATGGGCACAATTGATTTTGTTACTTAAAATTTGAATTGCCCGCCATTTTATGCTATTTGGTCCAAATTGGATTTTTTTTTCAAAATTCAGGTCTCGGCGCCACATAATGGGAAATTTCGGAGTTTTTTTTGCTTAAAATTAGTCCTACAACTCATATAATAACGAAATTTTTTTTTTAAAAACTCGTAATTATATGTACTTTTGTGTGGAACTGCCGAAATAAGTTTAAATTAAATCCTAATCTAAAAAACTTGATAAAATATCGGATATAGAAATACCAAATATCTAGTAATCGCCTATCTAATAAATGAATACTGACATATTTTTTCATTCGTTATATTTTAAAAATGGTTAAATATAATGCA
The DNA here is from genome assembly GCA_019049505.1 of Pachyrhynchus sulphureomaculatus. Classification (NCBI taxonomy): domain Eukaryota; kingdom Metazoa; phylum Arthropoda; class Insecta; order Coleoptera; family Curculionidae; genus Pachyrhynchus; species Pachyrhynchus sulphureomaculatus. The sequence continues at coordinate 43,747,942 of CM032451.1, read as the reverse complement.
AAAAAAAACACATAAAAACATAAACTTTAACCTAAAATGAATGTACAAATATGAAAGTATTTATTTACCATTCTGGTTTGAAAAGTCCGTGCAAAGTCCGAGAGATGGCACCACCGGCGCGTATCGAGGTCATGTTTAGTTAGTAGCATCTCTTGAATGAACGCACACCAAGTTTCAGCCATATTGGTCTGTTTCTTTGTGTTTGGCATTCGTGTGAATCAAGGAAGTCAAGTCATTTTCAAGAAATGGACGAAAAAGAATTTCGTGTGGTGATTAAACATTACTTTATGAAAGGCAGAACGCCTCAGGAGACTAAAGAGAAGCTTGATAAACATTATGGTGACTCTGCACCTTCGATTAGAACAGTTTATAAGTGGTTTCAAAATTTTCGGACTGGCCATATGGGCACAAGTGACGCTGAACGTTCTGGACGGCCTGTGGAGGTTACGACTCCAGAAATCATTGATCAAATCCATCATATGGTGATGGATGACAGAAGAGTTAAGGTGCGTGAGATTGCTAGTGCTGTGGGCATCTCGACTGAACGGGTACATAATATTTTGCATAAACATTTGGACATGAGAAAGCTATCCGCAAGATGGGTGCCGCGATTGCTCACGCTTGACCAAAAACGGAACCGTGTGAAGTGTTGCAAGGATGGTTTGCAGCTGTTCCAGAAGAATTCGGAGGTCTTTAAGCGTCGTTTCGTCACTGTGGATGAAACATGGATACATTACTATACTCCTGAGACCAAACAACAATCTAAACAATGGGTTACCAAGAGGGAATCTGCACCAAAAAAGGCGAAGACCGTTCTTCGGCCGGAAAGGTTATGGCGACTGTCTTTTGGGATTCACAAGGGATAATCCTCATCGACTATCTGGAAAAGGGTAAAACTATTACAGGTGAATATTATTCATCGTTATTCGACCGTTTGAAAACCGAGCTGCAAGAAAAACGCCCGCGATTGGCCCAAAAGAAAGTCCTTTTCCATCACGACAACGCACCAGCACACACCTCAGCAGTTGTGGTCGCAAAATTAATGGAAATAGGATTCCAACTCGTTTCACATCCCCCCTATTCTCCAGACTTAGCTCCCTCGGACTACTATTTGTTCCCCAATTTGAAGAAATGGCTGGCGGGACAAAGATTTTATTCAAACGAGGAGGTGATTGCAGACACTAATGGATATTTTGCAGACTTGCCGATATAACATAGGCTTTTTTTAAATGGAACATCCTATTTTCTAATTTATTTTTAAATTAAATTATTATTTTTTCTGATTTTTGATTTTATAAAACCCTCCAACTTTCATTAAGTATGTCATATATCTATTTCTAGTAGTTTTCGATTTATTTTAAATTTTTCAATTTTTACCCTTGTTTTGAATACACTTACGCTATTGGGAAAACATAAACAAATAGTTAATAATAATTTTAATATAGTTTAACTTATCTAATGATTAATTATTATGCCGTAATAAATGTTCAAAAATACGTATTTTTGCTATAACAGAAGGCATATTTTCTGAAAGTATCACGCCGATCCGTTCAGTTAATTGACCTGCACAATAAAATGAAAAAAAAAAACAGTTTTTTGCCTTTTTTTCAATTTTGTACATTATGTACTCACTTGGGCAACTTAAGACCAACGAGGATTTGTTGGAAATTTCATTGCGAAGGGTTTAGTTTTTTTTTTGTCTCGATACGACTTATATAACCGGAGTTCTTCACATTTTAAGCTCAAAAAACACGTTTTGAAAACTTAAATTGTTTATAAACAAGAGAGTATAAGTTTTTCGAGGTCCAAAACTCAGGACAATACTCCTGGTGATACCTCAGAGAGGATCAAATCATAATATTGCAGTATCTAGACTGTAATTTCAAATGCTTTTTTTTACTGCACTAATGAGTATGTAAATAGAATGGACGATAGAGTGCAGTAGCAACTGCAAGAAAGAAGAAGGAAAACAAGGTACCAGGAAGTTCGGGAATTTTTAAACGATCGTTACCCACAAAAATGGATCAGTAGGAATGGATTCATTCAGTGGCCCCCTCGATCATGTGACTTAACACCTTTAAACTTCTTTTTGTGGGGCTACATTAAAGATCGTGTTTATGTAAATCCCCCTACAACACCAGTAGATATGGAAAATAGGATACAGGATGCGTGCAGGACCATAACGCCCTTTATGCTAAGGAAAATGAAAGAAAATATAGTAAAACGACTAAACATGTGTATTCAAGTAGACGAGCATATTTTTGAACATTTATTATGGCACAATAATTAATCATTAGATAAGTTAAACTATATTAAAATTATTATTAACTATTTGTTTATGTTTTCAAAATAGCGTAAGTGTATTAAAAACAAAGGTAAAAATTGAAAAATTTAAAATAAATCGAAAACTACTAGAAATAGATATATGACATACTTAATGAAAGTTGGAGGATTATGTAAAATTCAAAATCAGAAAAAATAATAATTTAATTTAAAAATAAATTAGAAAATAGGATGTTCCATTTAAAAAAAGCATATGTTATATCGGCCACATTTTTTTGAAGTACCCTGTATACTCAAAAATAATTTTGAACTATTATATATACCTTAACATTCCCTAACATTAACATAATGAACTTTACTCTATCGTTGACTCACCCTGTACAGTTCAATTTACCATTTATAAAGGTCCATATTTAAAAATCATTAATTTAAATTGATAGCCCAAGAGGTTTCAAGTTTGTATAGGCTGTAAAAAAGTTTTTAAGGGTCTAAAATTAGTTTTAATCCTATTAAAAATAAAAAGCTTTTAAGAAATCTCTTATGGAATAAAAAAATATTATATTTAGAGTCGCACAGTTCACGGAATCATATAATTTCAAAAAGAACTTTACTTAAAAGTCAATGTAACACTAATTGGAGGAGAGGGGAGTACGTGCTGTCGATTGTGCGGGAGAAGAGGGGAACTCTGAAATTGTTCACGATGAACAGCCTAATAATGGGTTCGAAAGTGGTGCATGTCGAGGTAAAAACATAGAGGTGATTTAAGAGAAAGAGAGCCGGAGAGTTTTTCAGCAAAAAGAAAAGAGATGGTATACCGATAGTATCAGCTTTCGAAGGTGATATCTTTTGTTTACATTATAAAAAGTATTGCAAAAAAAAGTAGGTAGTAAGTATTTCATAATTTTTTTTTCTTAATATGCTATGAGAGGCTGGCAATAAAAGCACCCTTGAGTGGGACGGACATTTGAAGACAGCCTTCGAGGACAAAGTGCCGATCTCGACGTAAAACTGACAACGGCATATTGTCTGAACCGTAAGACGGACTAGGTAGATAGCGCTTCTTGAATGAGACGCAGGTCTGAAGTCGAGTTAGAAGGATGGAATGCCGTTATCGACGAACATACTTCACTCGTCACGAAGACGTTCATAAGAGGTAAAGTTAACACATCTTCGAGATTTGTGGCCGGCAGAAAGTAGAAAGAATAAGATGGTAAAAACAATAGGCGGAGATATTACCATCTGCCGATCATGTGATTTTGATCCCATGTTAAATTGTAGGTCCGGTCTAGCTGACATTACTCAGACGTCTGTTTACTTGGCTATAAGCCTCCCCACCCATACTACTACTACTATAACATTTTTGTGAATTTTCTAAGTTTAGTCATAAACTAAGACCTATGTGTTTCGATCCGTTAAAGGATTATCTTCAGGGGTAATCGTCTATAGGTAAAACGTGTAACATAATTTGTGGTACAAACCGTAATTGTGATTCGATCGTATATTTAGGGCAGGCTTTTTTGCTCCTCACCCTCCCCCGTTCATTGATTTTTCTTTTTCGGAGAGGTAGCCGCTGGTTACTGATTTTTTTGTTATTGCTAGTTTTTTGCGAAATGGTGAATGCACCTCCTAGGTATTTATTATAAGGAACTTTATCAAAATTATGAATCTTAAGAGTACTTATATAAACCAAAAGGGCGAACCAAAATTCTGACCTGTCGACTAACCGTTTGCCTATTTGTTCATTCTATCGGGCGAGTCGAAAAAAGCCCTTAACGTTGATTTTGCGGCCTCCGGTAAACCCGAGTGTCAAGAATAGAGAAGGAAAAAAGAAAGATAAGTGACGCTTCGCTATAACTAATGAAAAATCGACTACTCTGAAGAGTTATCGTTTCTTAGCAGCTATGTCCATGGTTGTAGTAAATAGATATATCAAAGATAATTTAACCGAATTTTAACTATTGCAACGAAACAAAGTTCAAAAACTCGCAAAACGACCGTTTTTGGCTGGAAAAAGCGGGTCCATCTTCGTCCTCCGATATTCGCAGCGTCTGCCTTCTGCAGGTTCCGTCTTATTTTATCAAGAACAAACTAAATTTATTGATTTTATATGATTAAATGACACTGCACTTTTGGGGCGCTCGACTTTTTTAGTGTCAACAAATGTTGTGGTACTTGGATTCAAATGGTTAAACGTCAGTCTATTTTTGGATGTAGTATTTTGGGCATTTCGGGGCACGGGGGCCAGAAAATCAACGTTAAAAGTTTTTATTCGACTCGCCTTATAAATAAACAACTAGGCGGACGGTTAGTCGACAAGTGAAAATTTAGGGTCGCCCTCTTAGTCTCATAGGAATAAAAATACCGAAAAAAACTCTTCAGCAAGAGAAAAATTGTACATATTTACACTTCTAAGGTAAAAACTAAAGAATAAGGATTTTATTTAAATTTTTTAATGCGCTTTTCAGTTTTCATTCGGAAAAATAATTTTATCACACGACGACGTTTTCCGACCCTGTCCTTTTACGTATAAAAGTTTCTGAAGTTTTCAGGAAGTTTGATTAAAACTTTGCTTTTAAAACAACAACTCAGCAAAAATCTCGTAGGAAGTTTAATGCAACTAACAATTTTCCGAAAAGTTTTCATCCCGATAACTTGTTGAAACTGTCTTTTCGTGAAAACAGCAATTCACCGTATAATCATCTGAAGTCATTGCTTTATTTCTTTCTTTTTGCCATTTCACCTTACTGACATCCAACAAACCTTTTTCTCGAATTTGCCTGGCAACTAAACGATCTAAGCTATGAAGGAAAATTGGCCGAGCTTAAAATAAAGACCGGCCAAGTGCAAGTCGGACATGCACAATTCCGTACCGTGATTATGTTGTGAAGGCCTCGAGTTGTTTAAAGAAAAGAAGCCGTGCTGAGGATGATTTGAAATGGTTTGATTGGTTGGTCTAGAATTTGTAGAATTAATGTGTTCTAGTTGGGAATGTCACAAGTCTGTCCACATTTAAAACATTTTATGGGTTGAGGAATTTGCTTTTTGATTATTTGAATTGGTTTCGGAAAGGGCATTTTAACTATGCTTTGATTTTCAAATTAGTCTAGTTGTAGTTCTCTTTTATTTCACGCTTGAACTTGCGATAGATTCATGGGGTTACCGGCGCGGATGAGTTGTGCTAATCTAGATTCTAACCCACTTAGAAATGTAGTTAAAGTCATCGTATCGATTAAGAAAGTTAATAATATCTTTCGATCTTGATTAAGATGGAATATTTTTATGCTTGCATGCATGCGGAACATTTTTCTGATTTTTGTTTTTATATAGGGGAGCTTGAGACTTATTATAACAGAGATAAGTAGTAACACGCAATTTTAACTGGGAATCTGAACTCTATAAACCCATATTTTTGGCTCAATTTAATTCCTATGTCATTTGACATGACGTCAACACAGCCAGTGTCCCGCCCGGCGACGCAGAGAGTAGATGTGTGCACGTGCTTCTTTTTGGCTAGGTAACGTAAAATATTGGTGTCATAAAATTTAGAACTTTTAGTTTTGCATGTAGTTCCAAAATGTATTTAGTTTTAATATTCTTTAAAAAGTTTCACGTTTAGCGACATAATTTTAAGAAATTTTTGTTAAATGTAGAAAATTATGGTAGAGGGCTTGTTGTAACAATATCTTAAAACACATTGTAACATGTTATCCGGCATATGGCCTTTCAATGCTGATATCTTTCAAGACAGTCACTTTGCACCATCCTATGTCACTGATCGTCCAAATCCTATTAAAAAGACAGAAAAATTTAACGTTAGACCTTGAAAATCCAGAATTATTACAATATGCTCCCGAACTTGATATAAGAACTTCTAAAATTATACGTAACATTGACACTGTAAAAGAACCAACTCCAAGTTGTTCAGGTTTGCAAAAACATTTTTCACCTTCGAAGGTTAGACCTCTTCCAAAGGTTCCACCGCGGAAACAAACAACGCATAACAGATGCAAACGAAAATTTACTGTTTCAACTGATACACCTAAAAAGGAAGCTTCAATAAAAGAATATGAAGAAAAAATGACAAAGAGACCAAAAAAAGATTACCATCTTGAATCAAAAGGAAAAAGAAAGGGAAAAGGAAAAGGTAAGGGCAAATCAACAAAAAAGAAAGATGATAAAGAAAAAGTTGAAAAAAGAGTTTTGAGGTCTGATTCGGAACCTGAAACTGAGGAGTGGTATTGTCTAGTTTGGTGTGAAGCTTATAGCAATTCTGATAAAGAGGAGTGGGTAGAATGAATATCATTTAAAATGTGGGCATATGTGAAATGTGTGACAGGAGATACTATATCATTCATTTGTATTCATTGTTACTTTGAAGAAAACTGAATTTAGTCATTATGCAGTGTCTATTTTTCGAAGGCTGATTATTTTTTTAAATACTTGTAGTGTGCTAAATATAGTTTATCTAACTAAGAAATTAGTTGAACACTTATATCTTTAATGTTGATTGTTTTTATAGAAGTATGTTTTAGTTCCACTGATGAAAAATATTAGAGATAATGTAAAGTCTTAGGTTGGTTTGGAAAATAACAAAATTAATGCTCAAATATGTTCAAAATTTACTTTATTTTTATTGTTACTACCTGCCTCATGGCTGTTACATCTAGCACCAAGATGGGGCAAGTTATACCAACGGTGTTTTTTTTTTTAAGAAAATGTCTGGTGTGAAGTATATATTAATAATTTTGATCTTATTCCTTTTCGGTATATTAGAGGAATAGTTAGGCTATCGACAGACGCTCTTTTAATGCTAAAACAGATATTAAATTAAAAAATTATTTTTTCTAAAAGTTGTTACAACAAGCCCCTTGTTCCCCTACCAGATAATTATCACAGGTAATGCACTCGTGTAAATTTTCATTCAACCTACACTTTATCGAGAAATTCCAGAGTTTTTCCGAAATGTTTTGATTAGTACGCTTGGAGATAGGGTGGGGGACATTTGGCAATTTTTAAAAATAATATAAAGAAAAAATTTGCACGCGTATTACATCATATATATTTTTGAACTCGTGGTTTCACAAGCTTTCATTTGACACCCCACTCGATGACCTTGAAAAAGATCCCTTTTTCAAGGTCAACGTTCCACTATGTCAAATAGTTTCGGAGAAAATCGGCTGTGACAGACAGATACCGAAGTGATTCCATAAATGTTCCGTTTTTTAATTTTGATACGGAACACTAATAATATATTTTTCTATTCTATAACTGCCGTCTGTACTAATTAATACATTTTCTCGAGTTATTTCATTCCATCCTCAAAATCATTGTTTGCGCCTCAACAAACGACGCTACGGCGACCTTCAACTTTTGATATAAGGAAAATTTTCGGCTTAAGGTCTTTCTTCAGATGTGTGAACAAAAGGAAGGGCTCGAGGCGGTAAATCAGGGCTATAGAGTGAATGTTATAACTCTGTAAATCCACAGCTTTAAGTAATGACAGGAACTGTGCGAGCTTTGTGCAGGAACTTTTTTCATTTAAGAATCTTCGTAAATAATTTTGAAAATTTTGCTTTTGTAGGTTTTATTGTTCGAAAATCTTATTTACATCAAACTTTTCTCTAATAAATTAAATTGTTGAGTCCCTTATGGACTTTTTAGTTTTTGAGAATCATTTAAGATAATCACGAAATTAATGGAAAAATAAAATCGTAAATGCGTCCCTGCATCGGACCCTTAAAAGTAAAACAATGAACTTATTTCAGCGAAACGCCATCTATTTAGTCTAATCGGTCAGTCAATAAATACCGCTCTTGTACTTTTATCCATTTCACTGCGTTCTTCGTTAACATAACCCTTGAAGTTATAAAGTTTCATTTTTGAATAAAATAACAATCTCAACTTACTGAAACCAATTTAGTCCTATTGGCAAAAAAAGAATTTCGGACTTTTCGAGCTGCAAACGAAGCAAATTTTTAGACGAAAGATAAACCAAACTAGAGTTGAATTTTTTGTGGTTTGAATTGAAATCGAAGTTTTAATAAAATACTTCGGAAACATGAGGAAGTTTTGTTGAATAAGAGAATTTAAAAATTGAAGATGCTGATTCAATAAATTTGATTTCAGGTCAATTAATTTTATCAATGATTTCATATAGATTCAGTAGATTGGTACAAACAACTCAATATTGAAGCCAAAAGGAAACACACTTTCCGTTTTTTGCATTAGTAAACTAATCAAAAATTTTGCTATGTTATCTTGATTTATTTAAACTTAATTTGTTGGTAAAAAGAAGACGAAATTCGTTTCTTATCAAGAATATTGTGGTTAACTTCACATCACACTGACATGATATAAATGGAAGCTCCGGGGTTTCACATAGCTTAAGTTTATTTTTTTCAAGGACCTTTTAGAGCATTTTAAAACATTTTAGTTTTAAGTTAGTCTTTAGGATTTCAGATATTTTTTAAAAGAATTTCATGAAAAAGTAAGTGGTTGGGCATGTCAACAAAATGAAAATGTGAAAAAGTAAGTGTTTGGGATTACTGCGAAAAAAAAGACGACAAAAAGGCTCCTTCGATAAAGAAACATTCATTACAATACAAATTTTGTAAAAGTTACATTTACCGGTCCTATTGTGACGCCTGTTTCAACCATGTTGCCAAATGTTCATCTTTTTTTCCAGTCACATAATCTTTGCTTCAAAAAGATTTTCCCAAACCAACCTGATTTTCAAGCAAAATTTAATAAAAATAGTGTTAAGACAGATCATTGTTACGAAATAGATTTTACATAGGTATTGTTGTCAACATTTTTAATTAAAAAGGTTTAACAATTTTTTTGTACATGTTCGGTGTAATTTGCTTAAATAAGATTATGTTTACTAATACATCAAGAAAATGTGCATTGAAAACTATTGGCAGCTTACGGGATATCAAGTAGGGTATCATGTAGGATATTGTAGCGTGTAAATCGGAATAGTTTGCGTTAGCGAGCTGGTATCTTTGCAATAGTCAAAATTCGATTAAACTGTCTTTGATGTATCTATTTACTACAAACATTGGCATAGCTGCTAAAAAACGATAAATCTTCAGAGTAGTCGATTTTCTCATTAGTTATAGCGAAGCGTCATTTATCTTTTTTTTTCCTTAATTATTCCTGACGCAGGGATTTACCGGTTTAGATTTTATTATTTTAATTAATTTCGTGAAAAAGTAAGTAATTGGGCTCAACCTCAACAAAAAAGGTCATTAATTTAACTTAAAGACGTCTTAACTTTTAGAAATTTCACTGAAAAATACGCCAAAAAGTAAGTGGATGGGCTTATTAAAAACAGACAACAAAAAATGTAGTCAACGTATATGAACAAACCTGATTTAATTATTTATGTTTAATTGACCTGTTTCCAAAAGTCAGTGTTGGGCCTTATTGTAAAACAAGACAACAAAAAATGTCGGAAGCGTGTATGGTTAATCCTAATTTAATGATTTGGACTAACTAATTTCGTAGAAATGTAAGTGGTTAGGATTATAATTAAAAAAAAAATAGATAAAACAATGTATACGTTAAATTTGAAGATGTCGTAATTGTGGGAAGTTTTACAAAATAATTTTGTGAAAAAGAGAGTGGTTAGGCTTATTTTTAAAAAAAGAGACAAAAAAAATCTGTCCGTTTCATTTAGACTCTTTCAGTTATCTAACTGACTTTTCTTCTTAACATGGTTATATTACATAGCCAGGTTCGAGAGGCAGTGGGAGGCACATGAATACAAACGGTATTTGTTTAAGGAAAAAGGAGAATACTTGAGGCGAAGCAGCTTATAGAAGTGCTGGGCGCTAATCAAGAGCCTCTTAAAGAAAAAAGTTCTCTTGTAGTGAAACTCTAAATTAGACCTTCACAACACAGTAAACTCAAAATCGAGGACCGGGTAATAGTATAGTAGAAATTTATAAAATTACACCCTATTTTAGGATCAATAATCGAGGGCGAGATTTTTAAAAAAATCCATGACACATTAAAACTCTTTTTTCTAAGAGAAAGTAATTTTTTATATCTCTAGGGACTGGGGTGTATATATCCACTGGTATCTCTGGCTCCCACCGTTGGCTAAATATCAACAAGAAAACTTTTTATTTCTGTTGCTGAAGGAAATACTGTATTTATGAAAAAATCACTCTCCGTGATTTTTGCCTTTTTTTCATTTTAAGGTCGAAAGAAATGGTATATCGATTTCAAATTTACGACATATATAATGTTTGAAATAGGAAAGGAACTTGTAATTTTTGAGTGATATTGCTTTACGGGGTAAATCGATAACTTTTGTAAAGTTTCAACAATGTTATGAGAATTTTTCTTGGTTTTGAGTTAAAATAATCAACAAATTTTAACTAAAATTATTGATAGTCAAACATATAAGAGGTTAAAGAAGTGAGAGAGGAGCTAGAGCTATGCAGTGTTATAAGTTCCTTTTTTCTTAACAAAAATAGTGGAGGGAAATGTCAGTTTTTAGTTGCAAATATTTCTGAAGCCTTTCCTCTGATTGAATCACTTTACTGATTCGTTATAAGGAAATTGAAAATAATACCAAACCATAAGTTCTTGATAGATGTACAAATATTACCAGTTTATATTATTTTAATATTTTTTCTCTTTATCGGTTTGGTCATAAGTAAAAATGATATTTGATACTGCCTGCACTGTATTATAACTTTAGTTGGCTTACTAACGGTTTTGACAATTTAAAATTAAACCTTTTTATTAAATGAGGCACTTCATAACTTTTCAAATTCCTATAAAAAAATTTCGTGAAAAAGTAAGTGGTTGGGCTCATTATTAAAAAAATACATTAAAAAATACCGTCAGTGTATGCGAATAAAGCGGATTTAATGATGCTTTCGTCTCTTTTAAATATGCTGAATACGAATGAATTGAGTCTCTAAATTACCAAATTTAAAAAGGTAATGTATTTTTGCATTCCCTGAATTTTAAAAAGGAAAAAAGGATATTTTTTGCCGTTGTCGCAGCAGCAATAAATTGAGAAATAAAGTAGGAGCTGTCACATTAATAACGGGCCGATGGCAAGGATTTTGGGACTTGAAGATTTTTCTTTCCCGAAGCCAGGGAAATGAGATTGCTGTAAAATTTACCGTGGATTTAATAATGTTTGCTTTTTTTCGTTTCCTTTTTCTTTAAGAAAATAAATCTTGGTTGTCACCGATTATAATAACATGCAGCATACAGATAAACTAGGTATAAACAAATATAAATACAGGATACGTTAAAAGTAAATAAATAATTTTGAAGTTTCCCAAACAATGATTTACATGATTACAGTCAATTATAACCTCCGTAGGTACAATAAATTACAGAACTTTTCGTAACAGTTGATTAAGGACTGGGTTCAATTTGCAAGACTTACGGTTTTACATGCATTATGCCCAAAATATCCGCAGTTAGTGCGTGACTCAAGAAAATAATATTAACTTGGTTATCGGTGTCCTAAATATTTTTCATGAGTAATTTATAAGACCAAATTAAAACTAACGTATACCACTTAGCCCTTTCTGTTCCTAACATATTATTTAAAATATTGAAAAGAGTGTTGAAAATTTTTAATTTCGCTAACTTTTGTCGCGTGTAACGTTGTACAGGGTGAGTTAACGATAGAGTAAAGTTCATTATCTCATTTGTTTCGGGAATGACGAAAAAAGTTAAATACAATAGTTTTAGGGAATGTTAAGGTGCACAGTTTTTAAAATTATTTTTTAGTATACAGGGTACTTCAAAAAAGTGTGGCCGATATAACATGTTTTTTTTTTTAAAAAAAAACATCCGATTTTCTAATTTATTTTTATATTCTGGGTAAAATTTTATAACTTTTTTTATTAATAATGTTATATACCTAAACCTAGTGGTTTTTCAAATATTTCAATTTTTTTTTTTAAAATACAAGTTTTCAGTTTTGTAAAAAATTGCCAGTAGCGCCATTGTTTCTGAAGGTGGAATACTCATAATTGGTAGAAGCGTTCTATAGAGATGAAAAAAAGATATATGTAGAGAAATTTAAGTTAGATGCTACAGGGTGTTCAAAATAAATTTATGCATTTCGACTATTTTAAATTAAAAAATCTCAAATTTCTTAAATGGCACACCCTGTATATTATTATTTTTTCTGATAGATTTTACAAAACCCTCCAAGTTTTATTAAGTATGTCATATGCCTATTTCTGACAGTTTTCGATTTATTTTGAATTTTTCAATTTTTACCCTTGTTTTTAATACACTTACGCTACTTAACCTACTTTTCGCAGTAATGGAACGGTTAACAGACATAACATGCATTATTATTCAACAGTTAATCCATTTTGGTCCAGGAAGTTCCAACCAAACCCATTGGTCGCTTAATGTATGGTATGGAATATTAAATTTTCTAATTATTGGTCCATATTTTTCCGCGAACCGCTTAACGGGCCTAGATATCTAAATTTTTTGCAAAACGAATTACCACAGGTTCTTGAAGAAGTTGATAACTTTGAAAGGGAACAAATGTCGATTCAACAAGACTGAGCTCCTGCTCATTACCACCGGGAAGTTCGGGAATTTTTAAACGATCATTACCCACAAAAATGGAGCGGTAGGGACGGATTCATTCAGTGGCCCCCTCGATCATGTGACTTAACACCTTTAGACTTCTTTTTGTAGGGCTATATTAAAGATTGTGTTTATGTGAATCTCCCTACAACACCAGTAGATATGGAAAATAGGATACGGGATGCGTGCAGGGCAATAACGCCCTTTATGCTAAAGAAAGTGAAGGAAAATATAGTAAAACGACTAAACATGTGTATTCAAGTATACGGGCATATTTTTGAACATTTATTACGTCATAATACTTAATCATTAGATAAGTTAAACTATGTTAAAATTATTATTAACTATTTGTTTATGTTTTCACAATATCGTAAGTGTTTTAAAAACAAGGGTAAAAATTAAAAAATTCAAAATAAATCGAAAACTATTAGAAATAGGTACATACTTAATAAAAGTTGGAGGGTTCTGTAAAATCTATCAGAAAAAAATAATCATATACAGGGTGTGCCATTTAAATAATTTGAGATTTTTCAATTTAAAATAATCGAAATGCATAAATTTATTTTGAACACCCTGTAGCATTTAACTCAAATTTCTATACATCTTTTTTTTCATCTCTATAGAACGCTCGTACCAATTATGAGTATTCCACCTTCAGAAACAATGGCGCTACTGGCAATTTTTTTACAAAACTGAAAGCTAGTATTTTTTACACAAATTGAAATATTAGAAAAACTACTAGGTTTAGATATATAACATTATTAATAAAAAAGTTATAAAATTTTACGCAAAATTTAAAAATAAATTAGAAAATAGGATGTTCCATTTAAAAAAATATATGTTAATATCGGCCATACTTTTTTGAAGTACCCTGTATACTCCAAAAAAAATTATTTTAAACTGTGCACCTTAACATTCCCTAAAACTATTGTATTTAACATTTTTTCGTAATTCCCGAAACAAATGAGATAATGAACTTTACTGTATCGTTGACTCACCTTGTACAGAACGCGTACACGCTCCGGAAAACAAAGCTATTGCATCGAAATCGCTGGTACTACACTTTGTACGTTTTACATTTTCTTGCTATTTTTGAAACGCATTGCTTTAAATGCTGCTTGCCTAAGGACATCACTTTCTAGACTGTATTTTGAGGATACGTAAATAACAGTATTGTATGCAGAGGTAATTTTGTTTCTTTAACGTTGGCACTTCCATACATAAAAGTGGCGGAAAATAGTATAAATTTTAAACTGAATTTTGAGATACTTATTTTAAAAGCGTTTGATAAGATAAAATGGGCAGAGCTCTGGTGAATATTTAATGAAATGGGAGTTCCTATCCATCTTACAAGTCTAATTAAAAGTCTGTACACCAATACTAAGTGCCTACTATTGTTGATGATACAAAATCTGAGGAATTTCAACCTCATTGTGGTGTAAAACAAGGTTGCACCTATCTCTCATACATATATGGCGAATATATTATGCGAAGGGCCTTGGATGATTGGCAAAGAGGGATATCAATTAACGGTAAAATGATTAGTAATTTGAGATTTGCAGATGACACAGTTCTTCTGGCTGGGAGCGAAGAGGAATTATTACAAATACTTAAAAGGGTAGAAAAAGAAAGCGCAGAACTCGCACTTGAACTGAATATAAATAAAACCAAAATTATGATTGTCGATGGGCAAAATAACAAAAGGCTAGATGTCAGACAATTGACCGCCTTGAAGTTGTTAGACGAGTATGTGTACTTGGGATCCCTAATTAGTAATGCCGGTACAGTAGGTGTTCTCTTACAAAAGTTGCTGTGCAAAAGCTCAAGAAAATCTAGCAAGACAACCACATATCCAAACAAGTGAAAATCAGACTGGTAAATTGTCTGGTTTTTCCTATTCTCACATATGGCTGTCAGTCCTGACATTGAGAAAGTCGGAAATAAAAAAAAAACTAGATGCCACAGAAATGTACTGCTGGCGAAGAATGCTTACGATCTCGCGGATCGCACGACGAACCAACGACTCAATTATACCAGAGCTCAATGTCCAGCAACGTATTTCAAGTTATATTCCAACAAAAATCCTTAAATTTTTCGGCCATATCATGAGAAAAGATCAGGAATGTTTAGAAAAACTCTTTTCAAGGAAAACTTCTAGGTAGAAGACCTCGAAGACGTCCTCCGTTCCGTTGGGAGGACCAAGTTATCCATCTTGCAAATAAACCCTGGCCGACGAAGCGTAGGATAGAGAAATGTCGAGAAGAACATCTCACAACGGAATAAAATGACCACTACATTCCCTAGAGGGAATTGAGACTGAAGAGAGGGATTTCAAAATTCGAACACTTAATAAATTGACAACCTTGAGCTACAAGTTAAGAAAATTAAACTACAGTATAAGTTTTTTTTTGGTAAATTAATTTATTTTAGCAAGATAGAAAATGTCCCAACTGTATAGTATGTACTATAGCTTAAGACTGCCTGTGAGGTTTTCAGAAATACCAAATTTAATCAATGCTGTTGTTGTACTGTGTACAAAACGATGGATTTTAACACTGTAAACGTGTTCAACATATGTCCAAAGTAATGAACAAAATTCAACTTCATTGTGTACCGAAACATTTCTCTTCTATTTATAAAACGTTCCACAAACTTTAATTAAAATGTTGCTTTAGAACTCAAAACTGACAAAAATCCTCCTGCAGGAAGTTCAATTCATTTAGCGGTTTATTTTTAATTTTGTTGCAACAGGAAGTTTAAAACTTTTTTCATTTTGCTGCAGGGAATTGTTATGTTTTTAATTTAGTTAAAAGGTCATATTGTACCTTTTGAAAAGGTTCTAGATATAGTTTGTCTCAAGCTATAGTGTGCAACTGCAATTTCAGTGATTTATTGATAACCCCACTGATACGCAGGGTTGAATCTGGGTTAGGGCAAATTAAATTTGTGTTTAGTACCTTTAATGCAAATGGAAATGTATGAAGTGAAACAGAACCACTTTGTAACTGATTGTAAATATTAACAGCATAAGTTACGTAACTCTTGCGGTTCTTTTATTGATTTCCTACTATATTTTATTTACCAGGTGTACAAGTATGAAATGCGGATTTTTTTTCTAAAAAACATGTTAAATTCGGAAGAATGATAAAAAGTTCTTCATTCAAAGTATGCGCCATCGCTTGTTATACATTTTTTCCCAACTTTCGAGCAATTTGTGAATACCACATCAGTAAAAATCTTCCCCTTTTGCTGCGAACCATTCATCGAGCCATTTTTTCACATCTTTGTACGCACCAAAGCGCTGCTCAGCAAGTGCGTGACCCATCGATGTAAACAAGTGGTAATCGGAAGGAGCCAAGTCTAGTGAGTAAGCCGGATGGGGTAGAACTTCCCAGCTGAGTGCTTCCAACGTATCGCGAACGGGTTTTGCCGTATGTGATGGAGCATTGTCATGAAGAAAAATGACTTTGTGTTGCCTCTTTCGGTATTCTGGCTTTTTTTCAAGCAGCGAACGGTTCAAATCGGTCAATTGTTGTTGGTAACGTTTAGTATTAACCGTTTCCCCAGGTTTTAACAGCTCCATAATAGACCACGCCCCTCTAGTCCCCACCGAACACAGAGTGATTGGGTATTGCGGTCAATGTGGATGGTGCGCCTGGATCTACCCATGATTTTTGCACTTGGGATTCTCAAAATAAATCCACTTTTCATCCCCTGTAACTATACGATGCAAAAACGACTTCCTTTTGTACCGAGCGAGCAAAATATCACACGTGTTTTTGCGCTTTTCCATTTGCCTGTCGTTCAACTCATGTGGTACCCATCTACCGGTCTTCTGAATCTTTCCCATCTCTCGTAGCCGATTGGAAACAACTTGTTGACTAACGCCCAGTTGCTTGGCGAGTTGTTTTTGTGTTTGCGAATCATCTTCGTCCAACAATGCTTGCAATTCCACATCTTCGTATTTCTTTGGCGGTTTTCCACGTTCCTTGTCTGCAACATCGAACCACCACTTTTGAAACGCCGAAACCATCGTTCACATGTATCCTGCGATGGAGCATGTTCACCATAAGCTTCTCGAAGTAATCGGTATGATTCAACAGCAGTTTTCTTCAAATGAAAACAAAAAATTAATGCTGTCCGCGAATGCTCTTTGTTCGGTATAAATTTCGACATATTGAACACAACACTATGCACACACTTTTCCAATTTATCACTCGTGCGCGTCTGGCCCTTGTTGATGACACAACAAAATGGCGCAGTGTCAAATCTTTATAGCACAAACTGCATTGGTGCACCATCTGTTGTCTGAAATCCGCATTTCATACTTGTAAATCCCGTTTCCATAAGAGCTCTGTGTGGACTTGTTCCTACAACCTACTCATTTTTTATACGTAGCGTGATGAATAAGTAACGATACTACAACGGTGTACACGAATTGGCAATGTTGGTGCTTTCCCCTTCACATAGCAGTTAGGTTAACCAGCTGCTCTAGGTGCAGTACAAGTTCGAAGTTGCTACAATTGCTACGCACTTCTTCAGAGCGTCTCAAGTTGTGTTTGTGAGGTGCGTTATGAAAATGGACCGGCAAAATATTAAGCAACGTTGTGATATTAAATCTTGTCTTAAGCTTGGCAAATACGCTACTGACTTAAGAAAGTTACAGGAGCTTATCGGGAACATTCCCTATCGAGGTATCAGGGGTTCATATGACACAAGGCGTTTTTAGAGGGCCGAACCTCGCACGGACGCCAAGATTGTATAAAAAAACCGACTGAGAAGAAGACGGAGAGGTGTGTATCATCTCGTTTTCTGAGTGGGAAGATGGATTGGATGAACCGAGAGCCATTATTAAGAACAATATACCTCGTCGCAATGCCACGGAAACGTTAGCCGCCGTCGAGGTCGCGGTGAATGTAAAACAAGACCAGCAAACAGTGGGCTCGCCCACCAAATAATTTCAATAAATTTTCAGTTTTTCCCTATTAATTTAAGAAAAATCAAAAGAACAAAATCTCACACTGATGACAAAAAAAAACCAACCGGAAAAACGCGGGTGTATATCATTACATTTAGATCTCTCGTAACACCTAGTTTTTATTTTCCAAAAACTGTTTGTTTGCGAAAACGACGGGAGAGATTTTTCATTTTAAGTATACATTTAGTTGGGTATTAGGGAATTTATTACTGGTTGTAAAATTATTTATCGCACTTGGTTTAGTTTCTATTTGCAGACGTATTAAAATTATTCTGCTCACCTAAAAGACTGGCATAGTAACGCAACCATTATTTTATTTTACTGTATTTCTCTCTCTCCCCCTTTATCCAGCGTTGATCGTCCATACGTCTCCTCCATTTTTCTTTGTCGGTTTCTTCATCTTAGTACGGACCGCCCTGAAATTCTTCCTTCTCCACATGGTTTCCATTCCGTTGTTTCCTTTGTCCATCTTGTCCTTTCCATTCTCACTACATGTCCTGCCCGTTTTCATTTTGCCTTTAGTTACGTGTTTTTGATATTTTCCATTGTGGTGCATTATCTAATCCATACTATAGATTCTTGTCCTTTAGCGGTATACTTAGGATTGCTCTATCCATTCGTCTCTATTATTTCTGTATTTGTTTCTTTAGGTCAAACGATGATTGTTCCAGAAGCTTCGTATTCGCCAGAAATGGTACCGTGTGATTTTTCTCAAGCTGAAATTTCCAACAACACTGGAAACTGTGTAAAACAAGTTTTTTGAAAATTAGTCAAAACCTTGGCAAAAGTGTGTTGTTTGAGTGACGCTACTTTGGATTTTTGCAAAACGATGGAACAAAAACAATTTCGTGGGTTGATTAAATATTGCTTTTTGATGGGAAAAAATACAGCTAGAACTCAAAAATAGCTTGAGAAGTGTTATGGCACATCTGCTCCGTCGAAAGCAACTATACTGAAGTGGTTTAGTGAGCTTAAATGTGGTGGTACAAGCACCGATGATGCACCACGTTCCGGACGCTCAAATAAGGCAGTCACTTCAAAAAACACAAAAAAATCCACTATATTGTTCTGAATGCCCGCAAAGTGAAAGTGAGAGAGATAGGTGGCATCCTAAAGATATCAACAAAATGAGTGAGGTATCTTTTGCATGAACATTGGCGTACGCACGATTGATCAAAAACAGCAACGTGTCGAAGATTTAGAACGCTATTTGGCACTGTTGCAGCATAATCCAAAGGAGTTTTTCGTCGATTCGTAACAATGGATGAAACATGGATCCCCCATTACACGCCTCAGTCCAACAAGTAGTCCGCAGAATAGCTGGAACCGCATGAAAGTTGACCGAAGCGACCAAAACCCAAACATCAGCTAGAAAGGTTTTATCAAGTATTTTTTTGGATGCGCATGGAATAATACTTATCAACTATCTTGAAAAGTTGATTTATTGGACCATTTGAATGGTGAAACAATGGTATACACCGGAAGTGAAAGTACTGGCTAAGGAGAAACGGGAGGCATACTTGAGATACAGAAACAACAAAACACCAGAAGAAAAGAACCATTACACCCAAACAAGAAACAGAGTCAACGCAGAAATTAGAGAAATAAAACGAAACTTTTGGGAAGGATTCACCTCCGAAATGGAACATGACCTATACGGAGCACAAAAGAAAGTGTGGAGAATGATAAGAAGAAAGAAACTTGGAAGTCGTGGAGTACACACAAACACAACAAATCGATGAGACCCGCTAGAAAATCTACTTTGAGCAGTTGTACGCAGATGCACCCGAAACAGAAGACGAGGATGAGGAGGAAGATGAGAAAATCGAAGAACCCTTAGAGATACCGGGTGAAATGACGATAGAACACACAAAAAAGATTAAAAACAGGAAAGCACCCGGGCTAGATAACATACCAAATGAGCTACTGAAATATGGAGGGCAACAATTAATGGCAGAATTTACAAAGCTATTCAATAAAATATTATCAACCAAAGAAGTCCCTAATGAATGGAGAAAAAGCATAACCATTCCTATATTCAAGAAAGGAGACAAGAAATTACCAGAAAACTATAAAGGTATAACTCTTCAACCAAGAAGCTTTTTACAAAGATCATAGAAGCAATAATAAGTGAACATGTAAAGATATCGGAAGAACAACAAGGCTTCAGAATAAATAGGTCAACCGTAGATGCCATCTTCATAGTCAGACAAGTTGTAGAGAAGGCCATAGAATGCGGAAAACCCGCATTTATGTACTTTATAGACCTCACTAAAGCATTTGACAGAGTAAGACTAAAACACGTAGTTGATATCCTAAAAAGAAAACATGTGCCAAAAAACATAATAGACATCATAAAACAACTAAACCACAATACAGGCGCTCACATCTTAGTTAATCAAAGACTGACAGAGGAAATACAAACGCCGGAATTTGACAGGGGGCTCTTTAAGCCCGCAACTGTTCAACTTGATAATAGACGAGATAATAACCCATATCAGAGACATGGAGGAAGGATATTCACTTACAACGGGTAAAATCAATATTGTCTGTTATGCAGACGACGCTGTGATCGTGGCAGAGAACGAAGACGACTTACAGCGACTTCTGCACTCATTCTACACAAAAGCTAAAGCCCTCAACATGCAGGTATCCAACACAAAAACCAAAACCCTTGTCATATCTAAAGAGCCAATAAGATGCAAACTTGCTCTGGAAAACAAAACAATAGAACAAGCCATATCATTTAACTACCTAGGCATACAAATCACCTCATGCCAAAGTAGAACAAATGAAGTGAAGGACGAAGCAAACAAAGCCAGCCGAATATCAGGCGCACTTCGGGACATCATCTGGAACAACGCCTTTATGAATAAAAAGGTAAAAGTAAGGATATACAAAACATGTGTCGGACCCACACTAACATACGCTATGGAAACAAGAGCAGTCAATAAAAGAACAAAAAGCATTCTTCGAACAACACAGATGAAAATACAGGATGCACACTAAGACATAGTAAAAGAAACACATACATAAGACATGAATGCGAAGTGGAAGACATAATCAGATGGGGACGTTAACGTAAAAGAGCTTGGAGAGATCACGTGGAGAGAATGACTGAAGAGAGACTAGCGAGAATCGCGCGATATGGTAAACCAAGGAAAGAGATTTGGCTCAAATGAAGAAGTGGAATGGGAAAACAGGTTTATTTTAGAGAATTCGACAAATCGTACTATATGAAAGGTATCCAAATGTTGGAAGATCGCTAGAATACGTGTATCACTCTTGAAGGAAACTATGTTGAAGAATAAATTCGATTTTTGTTTTTTCTTTAAAAATCTCAGGACTTTTCACCCCATGTAATAGATCTGAATAAATAAATTAATAGTTTGTCTTTTAGTTAATTAGCTCCCCTAACTGAATTCATAGGGTCTGTTTTCTATCTTTATTTGGTGGAATCTGTTTGCCAAGTTTAGGGTAGGTAGTAAAATATTGTCATTTTCCTAATTTATCTAGGATGTCAGTGATATTGGGGCGAGGTTAGCGGTCGAATTTCCTGTAATCTATCACTAGTCTCTCTCTTCCTTCTTTCCTGAGGAGTCCATTTTCTTGGGACTATCCATATTGGAGGCTAGACTGGAGGACTGTGAGTTTTGTATAATTCGTTGTTCTAATATTTTATTTATTTGGCTTCTTACTTCAGCTTTATAAACTTTTGTGTATCTATAAGTCTTAGTGTATATCGGTGTGTTATCTCTTAACCTTATTTTATGTTTGATTTGGTTGGTGACGGTTAAGGGAGGAAGAATTTTTTCAACGCAGGGGGTTTTATTAGTACATATTCAGTTATCTTTCAATTTTATTTTTTCTGTTGGTTAGGAATTCTTTTGTATGAACTGAATTTATACTTGTTTTAGATGTGTGTTTTAAATTAACAGCTCTGCTAATTTGCTTATGAAAATCATAGTGGTGGTAGCTAATAACCATAATATTTTCAGATTTTCTCCTAAAATAAAACAAATATTGAAAAAATTTTAAAAATTTCCGGCTTATTTAAATTTCTAACAAACTGCGTTCCTGGAACACTTACTTAATCGAATCGTTTTTCGAGAGAGGGCAGTCAAATTTTGGTGGAGAGAGGTTATGTAGTACCATGAAGTTGTTTATTCTGTAGTGGATTGAATCTTTGGGTGCTATCATGTTAGATGAGAATTTGAGAAGTTAATTGTATTTTTGTATGGCATTTCTGGAGTGAGGATGCGTAAAATTTCATCAGGGAGAATTGTCGGTCTAGGTAGAGCGGAGGAATTGATGTTATACATTGTAAACTTGCTATGGGTGATGTTCGGAATGCTCCTGTAGCCAGTCTCAGGGCCTGATTTTGAATAGAGTTTAGAGATCTCTTTATTCCTTGAGGTGCCGAATCATATATAAAGTCTCCATATCTTAGTTTGGGTAATATCAATGATTTGTATAATTTAATAAGTGTGGGAAGATCCGAGCCCCATTTGGTACTACACAATGTTTTCAATAGGTTTAGGTCCCGAGTGGTTCGGATTTTTAGATTCTTAATGTGAGGAGCCCAATTAAGCTTGCTATCGAATGTAAGTCCAAGAAGTTTGACTAAGTTCACTGGTGGAATAGGAAGGTTATTTAGTGTGAATACGTTTATTTTTGGGCAACTTCGAATTTTGCAGAAATGTATGCTGGCGGATTTGGGAGGGGAGAAGGAAAGTTCATTGTTGCTAGCCCATACATTAACTTTTGTTATTGCGGATTGCAAGTCACGAGTTAGATTCGTTAAGATTGAGTCGGATTTATACATGGTGAAGTCATCGGCAAATAACTTGAACTTTATTGAGGGAGAGATCTCTTTTGCTATGGGTTTGGGGTAGGTAGTAAAATATTGTCATTTTCCTAATTTATCTAGGATGTCAGTGATATTGGGGCGAGGTTAGCGGTCAAATAAACTCTTCTCGTTCGATTTCCTGTAATCTATCACTAGTATCTCTCTTTCTTCTTTCCTGAGGAGCCCATTTTCTTGGGACTATCCATATTGGACCAGACCAAGGGGACCGTGAGTTTTGTATATGTTCTAATATTTTATTTATTTTAGTCTATATCGGTGTGTTATCTCTTAACCTTATTTTATGTTTGATTTGAATGGTGACGGTTAACGGAGGAAGAGTTTTTCAACGCAGGGGGTTTTATTAGTACATATTCAGTTATCTTTCAATTTTATTTTTTCTGTTGGTTAGGAATTCTTTTGTATGAACCGAATTTATACTTGTTTTAGATGTGTGTTGTAAATTAGCGGTTCTGCTAATTTGCTTATGAAAATCATAGTGTGGTGGTAGCTCATAATCATAATATTTTCAGATTTTCTCCTAAAATAAAACAAATATTGAAAAAATTTTTAAAAATTTCCGGCTTATTTAAATTTCTAACAAACCGCGTTCCTGGAACACTTACTTAATCGAAAATCTACCTTCCGATCAATAATTTCCACTACAGAAATAAACCAAAACCGTCAAATTTGCATACACAGACGGGCGTTTTTAAAAACTACCTTAAAAACAGTTTTATAGGTTTTACTTTTGAATTTTTAAATATACAGGTGTTAAATGAGACATGTCAGTCTAGAAAATGTTTACTAATAGAAAAGTGGGTAATTTTTCTTAGTCGTTAAGTAAACGGTGAAATAATTTAGATTTTAATTTCTTTAATTTCCGTTTTATGGAGGTGTAATAAATTTCGATACTTATTTTAATCGCGGAGCGTCTCTATTTTTAAATGTCTATAATTAGATGTGCATGCTTTTCGGCCTGGTTTAATCTTTTAATTGTTGTTAAAATAAAACGTAACACTAGTTAAGGATTTCTGTCGGTTTAGCGGTTTTTTATGCAGGCTTAAAGATATCCTTTTATGATTTTTTTTTTGTTTCATAAGGAAATTTGTTTTGTTTGATTTTCATAATTAAAGACAAAATTGTTTTTTTACCTAAAAACGTGCCTTATTTTCATAAATTTTTATTTTACTGACAGGAAAAACTACATAGAATCTGTCAAGTAAGAACGTGACCACTCGTATTATTGAAAAATGTGTTTCCAGAAAATTCTTTGCCATCAATGTATTCTTTGGTGCGCTAACAACGACGCAATTGACTTAGTAAGTTGTCCAATCACCTCCTGCATCAATACCTGGCATCTTCGAGGCATGCTTTTGACGAGATTTTCTACGTACTCTGCAAATTTTTAGAATTTCGCGAGACAACTGAGCCAAAGTCCTCAGAGCCTTTCCTCTGAGCTTTCTCTTTTACAAGGGACCAAACGTTTTCAATAGGGTTGGTGTTCGGCGATTCTGAGGGCCACTCTAGTATTTTATCGTGGGCCCAAGCGAGCTGCTTCGAGACGTGATTTTCGCCCAGCAAAAGTTTTTCTTCAACATGCTTCGGAATTTGACATTATGAGCACAAACATGTCGAATAGTCTCATGGGACACATTCAAACCTGATTTTCTTAATTTTGCCACTCCTTGACGTAGCGTCAATTTCATGTCCCGTGAAAACAAAGACACGATTCGTTTTTCGGCTTTCGGAGTGACTTTGCCTACCGAGCCACGGTTTGGTAAGTTGTCGACATTTTTCGTCTCGTTAAAATGATTTACCTGACTTCTTCATAAATGACACCGACTTATGGGCCGCGGAATGTGTAATTTTGGATGGGAACAAAGAAAGACTGCCTGGAATCTACGAGCAAACAAGTGACTCATTTTGTTGAATCGCTAAAATGGCATCTCCCAAAAACGAATTATCACGGACACGTTCTTACTTGACAGACTGTACAATTTTGTTAAACAGACAGGGTGTTCCCTAAAGAAACTCAAATTTAAGTAAGATACAAGTTGCACCTCTGGCTAATCGAAGCCTAACTTTAAAGACCAATAGACGAACTGTCCAGCGAGTTGCAAACAATTATCGCTGGGCAGCGCTTCATAGGGTTCTTCCCCAAGTATATAAAAACCAATATAAACTAGTAAAATTGGACAAAGTTCATTTTTCAGCATTTTTTTACTGTTTCTTTCATCCGGCAAACCAAAACAAATGCGTTTTTTTCGGTAGTTTTGAAAAAAAATTAAGCATTTTTTATATCTGGTAGAGAATCGCGCGACCTTTATTAAAAAAAAATTATTTTCACTAACAATTTTTTTTCAAAATGACCGAAAAAGCATTTGTTATTATTTGATTAATAAAAAAAGGGTTAAAAATGACTCCAAAAATTTTTTTTAATTAATGAATTGATGGCATCGGAAAGCTGGCGCCGAGGCGTAAATTTAAAAAAAAAATCTATTTTGGACCAAATGGCATAAAATGGCGTGCAATTCAAATTTTAAATAACAAATTCCATTGTGCCCACTGGGTTCAATATTTTTGTACCAAAATTTCAGAGTATTTTTGCTATAACAAAAGGCATATTTCCTGAAAGTTTCAAGTCGACCAGTACAATAAAATGAAAAAAAAAACAGTTTTTTTTGCCTGTTTTTTCAATTTTGTAAGTTATGTACGCACTTGACCGACGAGGTTATGTTGGAATTTTTTTTGTCTCGATCAGACTTATATAACCGGAGTTATTCATATTTTAAGCTCAAAAAAACGCATTTTGAAAACTTAGATTGTTTATAAACAAAAGAGCATAAGTTTTTCGGACTCAGGAGAATACTCTAGTGATACTCCATGGAGGATAAAATCATAATATTGCTGTATCTAAACTATGCCTATCTCATCATTATTTTGACCTTTTTTTTAGTGCATTAAATGCTCAATTCCGTCCAACGACGGAAGACTGCTCCCATGTTCGGGGCTTTGCTCTCAAATACACACTGCATTTGTTGGATTCTATTCAGAAGGGAGCTGTTCATCTGAGCTGGAGACCCAGAACTCATCAGCAACCTTGGAACATCGAAGAGTTGGCGATTTGAGTCAATTTTACAAGTATTTTCATGTAAAGTGTTCGTAGTGTAGCCCGCTTAATTCCTCCCAGAGCGGTGTATGTATACTAGGAATACGTGTCACGTTAATACTACACACCGGTATGAGATTTAACTCCCCGTCCAACTCTTTCAAGCAGTCTTTTATATGGAGAACCTCATTCCTTTTGGAATGATTTGCCACCATGTACAATTTACAATGGTTCAAGACCAACGTAAATCGCTTTTTCTGCATACGCCTCGCTCCTTTAGAGATTTCCCTGCAGCACGTGTACTGTGCTCATAAACAAAGCAAACTCTGGATTGTCGTTCGTTGATCTGACAGCAGCAAATCCTCCCCGATTGTTCCCTCAGTTTTTACTTCAACCAGTCTGTCTGATATTGGGTCAGACTGAATTAAGTTTTGTCGATATCGAACCTGTTAGACTAAAATTTTACTTGACCATAAGTAAGGTAGGTCGTAAATCTGGGATAGATAGCGATGAACTTTCATCCATTTTTCGGAAGAAAAAGATCGTCAAAACTACAAAACGCTCAGAATTTGTACAAAATTTTGGTCAAAATACTTAGAACAGCTACAACAATTTGACAACCCGGCATCGGTACAAAGTGTTATGCGCAAGCTTGTAGAAATGTTTGTTTCGAACTCCTGCGCATTTCATTTCAGTCGCATGCGAAAGAACTTTTTCCGCACTTGTTCGGAAAAGTACATATATAAGGACGATCACCAGACTATGTAAATCGACGAATTTCGCTTATACTAAACAAAAAGTGTGCTATTTCTAATAAAAAATTATGGCTGTTCGGAATGGTTTTTCATTAAAATACGGGGTCGAGTTTACTTTGAATAACTGAATATTTAATTTAATAGGTTGAGCTATTTTCCTAAACACTACAAAAGCCTCCAACAAGGACATTAACATTTTATATTTTAGTCGATAATGATTAGGTATTTCCAACGCAATTTGGGGTTTATGTCTACAGGATCGGGCTTTAAACATTGTTTATTCAGTTTATTCACATATTGTTCCCAAGCTATGTTAAGGCCCATCCACATTACTCGTACTTGTGCTCGTGCTTGCTAGACGTGAGGTTGTTTGGCTTTTACTTGCGCTCGTTTTATCTTTGTCCACATTACTTCATTTATGTGCACTCGTAATATTTTTAGGCTATTGTTGTTTATAATTTTTTACATTTTTAAATGGATGATGTTATAGTGAGTAGTTCCGAGTTTCCTAGTAATGTTTGATAGCTAAGGAACAAAAAGAAAGATGCAAAAAACTACGGCAAAAACGTAGATAGTGGATAACTATAGTTTTTAAAAGTCGTGAAATCTATACCAGGTGTACAAGTATGAAATGCGGATTTCAGACAACAGATGGTGCACCAATGCAGTTTGTGCTATAAAGATTTGACACTGCGCCATTTTGTTGTGTCATCAACAAGTATCTGACGCGCATGAGTGACAAATTGGAAAAGTGTGTGCATAGTGTTGTGTTGTTGTATTCAATATGTCGAAATTTATACCGAACAAAGAGCATTTTCGGACAGCATAAATTTTTTGTTTTCATTTGAAGAAAACTGCTGTTGAATCATACCGATTACTTCGAGAAGCTTATGGAGAACATGCTCCATCGCAAGATAGTGTGAACGATGGTTTCGGCGTTTCAAAAGTGGTGACTTCGATGTTGCAAACAAGGAACGTGGAAAACTGCCAAAAAAATATGAAGATGTGAAATCGCAAGCATTGTTGGACGAAGATGATTCGCAAACACAAAAACAACTCGCCGAGCAATTGGGCGTTAGTCAACAAGCTGTTTCCAATCGGCTACAAGAGATGGGGAAGATTCAGAAGCCGGTAGGTGGGTACCACATGAGTTGAACGACAGGCAAATGGAAAAGCGCAAAAACACGTGTGACATTTTGCTCGCTCGGTACAAAAAGAAGTCGTTTTTGCCTCGTATAGTTACAGGAGATGAAAAGTGGATTTATTTTGAGAATCCCAAGCGCAAAAAATCATGCGTAGACCCAGGCGCACCATCCACATCGACCGCAAGACCGAATCGCTTTGTCTGTGTTTGGTGAGACCAGAGGGGCATGGTCTATTATGAGCTGTTAAAACCTGGGGAAACGATTAATACTAAACCTTAGCAACAACAATTGACTGATTTAAACCGTTTGCTGCTTGAAAAAAGGCCAGAATACCGAAAGAGGCAACACAAAGTCATTTTTCTTCATGACAATGCTCCATCACATACGACAAAACCAGACTTGCCTCCTTCCGATTACCACTTGTTTGCATCGATGGGTCATGCACTTTCTGAGCAGCGCTTTGGTTTGTACGAAGATGTGAAAAAATGGTTCGATGAATGGTTCGCAGCAAAAAGGGAAGATTTTTACTGGCGTGGTATTCACAAATTGCAAAGATGGGAAAAATGTATAACAAGCGATGGAGCATACTTTGAATAAAGCACTTTTTATCATTCTTCCGAATTTAACATGTTTTTTTAGAAAAAAAATCCACATTTCATACTGGTACACCTGGTAGTGGAAGCGATCTCCTAGATAACGTGGAACTAAACAACTTACATTTTAAAGCATTTTGTCGTACGTCTCCTTCTGATGTTGAAGCGAACTTTTCTGTGCATGGCTAACAAACTGGCCATTTCCTTTTTTAATTCAGCCATTGCTATACCGAGTTCTGCCGCAAGTGAACTCCAAGCATCCTTTTTTTGTGTTTTAGCTTATAAGAAGTGTAGGTGGCATCCTACAAAACCGAACGTTTTTCGTAATTATTTATAAATCTAATGGTAATCTCGTTGGTCCAATCCATTTTTAAGCAGAAGAGCGCAAACGTGCCAATGGTCAACTGCTGACTGGATCGCCGCCGTCCATACCACTCGCGTGGTTTGTCGCGAACCCCTTTGATGTACGTACAACGAGTGGAGTCTCACGAGCCGTGAGCTTGAGGGAATCGCGCTACTTGTCACCTGGTTCGTCACTTCGTCCACTTCGTCACGCAAGTCACCTTGTGGTAGTTTTCTGATACAAAAGTCTCCCATTTCTCACATTCTATCTCTTCCTGTTTTAATGGCTGTATGTCTAGTAGTAGATTTAGTTGGAGATGCTTAACGTTTAATAAACAGACTTCCCCAACCTGGCACGAAGTCCACGATATCCCCCATACATGAGTATTTTCCGCGCCTCGTAGGCGCATGTAAAGTGGTGAGGTGTCTCTTCATTCTCTGGGGTCATTTTTCACGTCTAACAGTGTTAAGTATCTTCTTATCTACCGATACTTATACCTCTCTTAAGCAGTCATTCAAGCATCACTCCTCCCTTCACCATAAGATCTTTAGGAAATCGAAGAATGCAATGAAACTCAATCTGCTATTGAGCTACCTCAATCAGCATCTTTTAAAATATCTTAAAGGCTTCCGTAAACATAGATCAACAGGAGATCTTCTGATTTATGTAACATATGTTTGGAACAACGCAATTGAACACTTTGGAGAATCTCGAGCGGTTGCTCTTGACATATCCAAGGCATTCGACCGTGTTTGGTACGATGGACTGTTGGCTAAGCTACGCTCTTATGATATGTCTGAAACGTTCTGTGGCTCTCATGTTTCCTCAAAGAGCATTCTTTACGAGTGGCGGATTTCTTTCTAACACCTTCACTATCAACGCCGGTGTGCCCCAAGATTCCATACTGTATCCTACTCTCTTTCTCATTTACGTTAATGATTTGCTGGAAAAGACCGGGAATCCAATGTACAGCTTTGCAGATGACAGTATGCTTATCTTTTCATTCACTTTGAACGCTCGGACATCGCCTACTCTGGCGAATATCTACAGAGTTCCGCCTCAACAACGGTTGACGGTTCGCGGTTACGAATTGAGCCTGAGTTCGGCTAGGCTTAAAAACCTGTCAATATATGTGTGTACGGATATATACTTTTAACACATTTTTATAATTGTATAATTCTATAATATATCAGATGATTACATTTTGATCAAGATTTAACGATAATTTTCTTAAATTTGAACGTTCGAGAGCTTGATCATGAAAGGAATCGACAGCAAACTCAAAAACATTTCTTGTGTGCCCATACCATTAACAAAATGTCTGTAATACTTACGACTAGGGATTTTATACTTTCTTGTAAACCTGCCTATTTACCTGTAACAAAACAAAAATAAAATCAGCAATTGCTCAATATAATAATACTGAAATAAGTGCGGACCAATGGACGGTTTTCAAGGCTGTTTGAACTTCGAAAGAAATTTCAAAGAAGTTTAATTTGTTACATTTGTAATAATCCCTAAATATTACATTCAATGAGAGATGTGACGGGTACCTGGCTGACTTAGCCGGGTACCTGGTTGGGCCAGATACTTTATTACCCGACCGGGTACCCTGCCAAATTTTTTGAGCAAAATATCCAAATTAAAAGTAACGTTTATTTCAAAATATACATAAGAGAAATATTTTAAACATAGCAACCTTTAAACGAAAAAAATATATCAACGATCTAATCCAAGCGTGTGATACCGTCCCAGTGAAAAAACTAAGGCAAATATTAGAACGATCAACAATAAACAGTACAGCAATCGCCGCAATAAAATAGCTGTACGACCAGTCACGTTCCCGAATAAAGTTGGGAAACATTCTCTCAGAAAATTTTTCTGTAATAAAGGATGTAAAACAGGGTTGCTGCCTGTCTCATACATTATTCAAAATTTATTTGAATGCGGTAGAGAGATGGCGAAGAGCATGGAGAGAAATGGGAATATAGCTGACCGACGAAATAACGTGCACTCACTCTGCATTTTACCAATGATCAGGTGGTTATTGCTCAGGACGAGGAAGACCTTGAATTTATGACAAAAAAACTGTTTGAAGATTATTAACAGTTAACTGCAAGAAAACCAAATATTTGTATATAGGAGAAAAACAGAGAAGCCTTACTCTAAATACCGGTGAGGTTATTGATGTTTGTGAAGAGTATACATATCTCGTAACTAACATAAATAAAGGCGGTAGAATGGAAAAAGAAGTGGAGACTAGAATAGGTAAAGGAAAGGCGGTCATAAGACACCTAAACCCTGTTCTGTGGTCGAAGAACATAACATCAGAGAGAAAGCACCTGATTTATAATGCAATATTTAAGAGCATCATGTTATACGGTTGTGAAACTTGGCAACTGACGAAACTATTAGAACAGAAACTAATGGCACTCGAAATGGATTACTGGCGAAGATCGGCTAGAATGTCAAGAATGGATAGAGTTAGAAATGAGAAAATAAGGCATGTAATGAAAATAAAAACCACGACTATTGAGAAAATTCAATAACAGCAACTTTTATGGTACGGAGACATGGAAAGAACAACGAATACCAAAAATGGTTCTAAAGTGGGTACTAAATGAGGAGAAGAGGGAGATCAAGACCGACATGGTTTGGAGGTGTTTAGGTTAGTTCAGGTTGGAGCAGGGCAATGTCAGAGAGAATTCTAAGACTCGCGGATTGGGAAGATCGAAGATTATGGAAATTGGGAACAGGAAGGCGGAGAACGCTATAAAAGACCGGATTGATGATGACAACAACAAACCTAAACTATTTGTATTACTATAGTACAAAACTTACACATAGAATATTTTAATATTTAAAATCGAGAAAAGGTAAATTTCATTTTCAGACGACAATCCTTTTTGTCGTTCGTAAATATTTCCAACTTTTTTTTACATCCAATGTTCTAATATAAATATCACAAGGAACACTAAATTAAATGAGAAACAGAGCTAACTTTTTATTTTAAAAGAATGCAATTTAAGATCGTAACTATGGAAACTATAAAGTTGTTTATATAGTTTGGCAACATTTTAAAGTGACATGTGCTACGGTGTTTGAAGTTGAATGCCAGATATTTTTAATCGTAAAATAATGGAAATTGTGGAGAGTGCTGTGAGTTCAGCAGCACACAACTAAATCTAGCAAGTGCATACAGGAAATCCAGTTATTTTAAATTTTCTGCCAGATAAGTCGAAGCGGCAAATTGAAAATATAAATCAGCCTGAGAATATTTTGCTGGCATATTTGATGGGAAAGTTCAGGACAGGTAAACCTTGTAAATTATGCTAGGTATATTCAATGCTTAAATCAACACTTGATTTTAAGGAAAATGTGAATATTAGAAAGTTTATCAAATTGGTGCAATATTTGCAAAAAATATCAGTTAAACACTTCGTTAATAAGGCTAAGATTGTAACACAACAATGCAAACAAAAGAAAATAATTTTTATAGTAACAGTTAAAACTAAGTGTTAGTATAATATTTTTTGGAGAGACAAAAATGAGATATATACAAAATATGTTTTAAAATTGTTGTATGCCAAGTCAATTACAACGGGAATGTATACGACTGGCTGGCAAACAAGAATCCCTAGCTTAAATATATTTTCATTATCTATTCCATAACTACTTCTTAATGAAAACAACATTCAGACGAAATACAAGTCAGTTTATAGTAGATTTTTAATTATTGTTTAATTAATGCATATTGGCAATATTTTTTAATATTATTAATTGGTTTAATTATGGGTACTACACTAAAGTGACTGTCCATAATTTTACCCATACTGTCCTTATGTAACATATGTTTGGAACAACGCATTTGAACACTTTGGAGCATCTCGAGTGGTTATAGTTGATATATCCAAAGCATTCGATCATGTTTAACATGACGGATTGTTGGATAAGCTACGCTCTTATGGTATATCTGAAAAGTTTTATTCATAACCCTGGTGTTTCCTAAAAGCGTTCTTTACGAGTGATAGTCGACGGATTTCGTTCTAATACCTCCACTATAAACGCCAGTTTGCCCCAAGGCTCCATACTATCTCCTCTTCTCATTTACATTAATAATCTGCTGGAAAGGACCACGAATCCAATCTGCAGCTTTGCAGATGACAGTTTGACGTATTTTTATAACTTAATATATTCTTATATAACTTCGTCACATCGAACATCGGCTACTCACGCTAATATTCGCAGAGAGTAGGAAGTCGTTCAATTTAACAAAGACCTGGGGGAAACTCTATCTTGGCGTGGTAGTAACCAACTAGAATTTCATCATCAATCCGATCTTTTATAGCGTTCTTCGCCTTCCGGTTCTCATTTTCCATCTTCTTCGATCTTCCCAATCTCCGGGTCTTAGATTTCTCTCTGACATTGCCCTCTGATGCTTTTAAATACTGCATTATAAATCAGGTGCTTTCTCTTTGATGTTATGTTCTTCGACCATTGTCAGATCATTCCTTAATACACAATGGTAATGCGTTTGTGCTGACTTGGTTTGGGCCCGTCAGCCAAACATGGAACCACATTGACCAAAT
Source organism: Pachyrhynchus sulphureomaculatus (assembly GCA_019049505.1). Lineage (NCBI taxonomy): Eukaryota > Metazoa > Arthropoda > Insecta > Coleoptera > Curculionidae > Pachyrhynchus > Pachyrhynchus sulphureomaculatus. The sequence goes on along the minus strand of CM032451.1, from coordinate 43,714,708 downwards.
GTGAGAAAGAAAAACAAAAACAATCATAATAATAATAATACTTTTATTTTTCTAGTGACATTTTACAATAAATGTATGGAATTCGTCATTATACAACACTAATACAAATAATACAGATAACATTAATAAAGTATAACACACACACAAATGATCTCTATACAATTTCTAACGATAATTAGATATTCCAAAACTCATCCAAACTATAGAATTCTGTATTGATTAAAAAACGCTTAAGATTTCTTTTAAAGGTCTGTCCCAACATACCCGCGAAGCCGGTTGAACACAGCACGTCCCAAGTTCTGTGGAGAGTTCTTACCGATGTTCAACCGACTCAACGGCACATAAAGACTGTCTCGGCCCCGAGTTGGGTAACTTAGCATGTTGTAAATAATTTGATTTATTTAAATAAATATATTTACTCAACTTATATATAAAAATTCCACCAAGCTTCAGAAGCCCTAATCGCGTAAACTGCGAATTACATGATGTGCCCGGAGAAACACCCAGCATAGCCCTTATGACCCGCTTCTGTGCGACAAAAACATTCTTTGCTGATCAATGACTTCACAAAACACACCTCAAATGAGTTTTAAACTTTTTGTTTTTTTATATACCAGATAAATTATTAAAGATAATATACTCGTGATAATTTTCGTTCAATCTACACCCTGTGGGGAATATACCAGAATTTTTTCAAAATTTTTTGGTCAGTACTTTTCGAGATAAGGGGGAGAAATCGTTCTGACAATTTTTTAAAAATAATACAGTATATATATTTTTGTACTCGTGTTTTCACAAGCTTTCATTTGACACCCCACTCGATAACTTGGTAATTTTTTTTTTCACTTCCCATTTTACCCCCCAAAACTAACCCTTTAAATCAAAATTTAACTTTCAAAACTACACGGCTCTGATTAGGTCATCCCTTCCTATATTATTGCCAAATTTCAGCTTTATATGTCAAATAGTTTCGGAGAAAATCGGACGTGTCAGACGGACAGACACCGAGGTGATTTTATAAGTATTCCGTACGGAACACTAAAAAATTAAGAAGACTTGACTAGAAAACTTAGAAGAGCGAGGGAAGCCTTGATTAAGTCAAACTTGAGTGTTACCTCAAGAGACGATTATAAATGCGCGCAGAAGTGACGCAATTTTTAACCGTTTATTTATTCTTTAATAATATCTTGTTTAAATATTTGATTTAAAAGTAAAAAAATAAAAAAAAAAATGTGGGATGATTTTAAACTATATGAGAAAAAGTTACTGGTAATTTGGTAATAAAAATATTTACTAGGTAGGTCTTGGCATACGTTCCATTTAAAATAAACATTCCGATTTTGTTTGTACTTTAAATAAATTATAGAAAATAGGATAAGTTTACATTAGAATTGGATTAGTAGCTGATTATTCATGAGCAAGTCTAATTGAAAACAGAACTGGCCCCCCCCCCCCCCCCCCCCCCCCCCCCCCCTCCTATTGCTAGAATGTAACAATATCATTATTATCCTATTTGCAATATTACTTTAAGGTAAAAGAGTAATCCTTGTTTTGCATAAAACTATTAAGCCAAAAGAAACTTTTATGGCGAAAATCACCGAAATGGAAACATAGACTCGAACGAGCTTCCAATGTAAAGTCGTACAAAGCTTACCATGTGGTGTGGGAACTCATATTGCCATATTAAAGGTTATTTTTTGAAGAAATAAGTAGACTACGAGTATATAAAGCTCTAACTAATACACTTCCAAATCGTATTCTTAAAGAAGCATGGATAACAACAACAATCCATAAAAAGGAAGATAGAACTAGTTGTCAAAACTACAGATGTATATCAGTAACGAGTACTCTCAGTCGAGTCTACGGAAAAATTTTAAGAATTATAATTGAGGATGAATTTAGTCCCCACGAGATTGAACAACAATATGGTTTTAGAGCTGGTAGATCGTGTGTAGACAATATATTTCGTGTAATTTGCTTCTGTTTGTAGACCTAACCAAAGCGATGATACCGTCCTAGTGAAAAACTATTGCAAATATTAGAACGATCAACCATAAACAGTACAGCTGTACGACTAGTTACGTTCCCGAATAAAGTTGGGAAACATTCTGTCGGAAATTTTTTCTGTATCAAAGGGTGTCAGGCAGGGATGATGTCTGGCTCCTACATTATTTAAAATTTATCTGAATGACGCATTAGAGAGATGCCGAAGAACATGTGGAGGAATGGAGATACAGTTGACCTACGAAACAACGTTGTACACTCTACATTTTCCCGACGATCAGGTGGTCATTGTTCAGGACAAGAAATGTCTTGAATTTATGACAAGAAAAAAGTTCGAAGATTATAAAAACTCAGGTTTAACAGTTAACTGCAAGAAAACCAAATATTTGTGTATAAAAGGAAAACAGAAAAGCCATTCTCTAAATACCGGTGCGGTCATTGATGCTTGTGAGGAGTATATATATATATATATATATATATATATATATATATATATATATATATATATATATATATATATATATATATATATATATATACATATAATCGGAACTAACATAAATAAAGACGATAGAACGAAAAAGAAGTGTAGAGTAAAATAAGTAAAGGTGACAGGTGAAAAGAATGAGAGAACACCGAATACTAAAGATGGTTCTAATGTGGGTAGCAAGCGAAAGGAGGAGAAGAGGGAGACCAAGAGCGACATGGTTTGAAGGTGTTCAGAGGGCAATGTCAGAGAGAAATCTAAGACCCGGAGGTTGGGAAGATCGAAGAGGATGGAAACTGGGAACTGGCAGGCGAAGAACGCTATAAAAGACCGGATTGATGATATATTTTTTTACCAGAGTCATTTTTCAAGTAATCTACCTAGCGATGAAAATAACGTCATTCAAAAAAAAAATTGTATGGCTGTCAGATTACTGTAGCTTTGGCGATATTTTGTACGAGTTCGTTGTATTTTCTAGTTTTTACGTTATTTTTTCTTCCGAAAAATGAGTAAAAGTCATTTGAAGCATGGCGAAGGAATGTAGTATCTCACTAAAGAGGACCAAAAGTTATTCATGTAAGAGTGTCCTAGGTGTAGCTCAATGACGATCCCTATAGTTTTCAAAACAGTTCACGAAATTTGGGGGATGGATTACAAAGTCCTTACACCAGAGCAGAATCTGGTGAAAACAGAAATGTCATTCTTCAAAGTACGAAAATGTTCCTCAGATACTGAGTTGAAAGCCGCTGTAGGGTCTGTCTGATGGAATTGATGGAATGAAACAACTGGAAAATCGCAGGACTGAATGTAATTGTGTACAGGGATGTCATGTAGATATTTTAAGCTCTGCTAAATAGATAACTAAAAAAAATACCCCTTGCACAAGTTAAGTAGCGCACTTAACAGTGGTAAAACATAGGCCAATGAAAATTATCCTAATCAGTTTTCTAAATCGATACACTTCATCAATTAATTCGGCAAATGAATTTCCTATATAAGTTTTTAAGATACTGTTGAGAATCTCCGTTTGTAACCAATTTTCCGACCGATTACCAAAATACCAATTTCATTTTTACCACTATAATTAGGCATCTAATGAAACACATGTCAGAAATTAGCTGACAAAATACAATCAGCGCTTTTGACATTACAAAGATATAACAGCTAGTGCCACTAGCTTCTTCCATGTACACACAACAAAGCATCTATAAATAAAAGAAATACACAAATTCAAAAAGGTCAAAATTTTGTCCAATTCCAGTATTTTTTTTAAAGCTGACAACGTTGAAGGAGTATCTGGCAACGTTGATTAAAGGAGCACACAGACGAGTTTAACGATGTTGCCACCAGTAACAAATTTTCAGCATTTTGTAAGAAGCATTCAACTCTTGCTTGTGGAAATTTTCAACAACTAGGCCCATTGTAGTATTTTAAAATATTACAATAAACATAAATTCTTCAAAATAAATAAACCATTTTAAATAGATTTGTTATTTATTATATCATTATTATTATTAATGTTTTGGACTACCAGAGTTTATTAAATGGAAATGGTAGATTAAAAAAAAAACTTCGGTTGCAATTTAACAACCAACACAGGGCTCTAAATTTTACCAACCAAATCGTAAATTTAGAGTTGTTTCTCATGAAGAACGTAAATATTATTCCAACTGTTCAGATTTTCCGATCGATAGCGCGAACATCTTTCTAATTAGTTTATTAGGTTTTTATGTAAGGCTAAATTTTGTTAGGTATTTTTCAATATAATCTCCTAAAACTTCAATACATTTATTCCAACGTTTTCCAATAATTCAGTACCAGCATTAAAGTGTGATTCTGGAAGGTTTGCAAAATATCCATCCACGGCTGCAATAGCTTCGTCATTTGATGTAAAAAGGCTTTCCAGGCAGGATTTTTTCAGGTTTGGAAACATAACAGTCAAAGGGAGCCAAATCTGGTGAATACGGTAGATGCTCAAGCAATTCGTACTTTAATTCGTTGAATTTTGCAATCGTTAAAACACTTATGTGAACACGTGCCTTGTCTTGATGAAAAATGATTCATTTCTTCTTTAAAGCAGGTCTTTTCTCACGAATTTTTACATCCAACTAATCCAAAAGGGTAGAATAATATTCAGAGTTAATTGTTATACCTTTCTGAAGAAAATCGATCAACAAATCACCTTTTTAATACCAAAAAACTGTTGCCATAACCGTCCCTGCCAATGGAACCGTCTTTGCCTTCTTTGGTACATCTCCACCGGCTTCAGTCCATTGTTTCGACTGTTATTTTCGCTCTACTGTATAGTGGTGGATCCAAGTTTCATCAACAGTTATGAAACGACGCTTGAAATATATTTTATTTTGGTTAACATCATCCAAACACGTTTGAGAAATACGCATTCGAATGCGATTTTAGTCAATTGTCAGCAAATGCGGAATCCATCTTGCACAAAGCTTTTCATATCTAATTCTTCATGCAAAATATTTCCAATTCATTCTTTTGAGATGCCTATGGCCTCAGCTGTTTCACTCACTTTCACTCGTTGATCATCTAATACCATATCATGGACTTGTTGAATGATTTGTGGTGTTCTAGCATTTTTTTGGTCGACCTTCGTATGGATCATCTTCGAGGTTTATACGACCAGATTTAAAAGAACGGCCCATTTTTTCACAGTGGAAAGTGAAGGTGATGCATCCTTATATACTTTTAACAATTTCGGATGAATTTCTGTTCGTGTTAAAACAAAGAATTTAATCACTGCACGATATTCAATTTTTTCCATTTTCAAACAAATCAATAACACGTCAATATTAAACAGCTGTTACTACTCAAATGAATTGACAGATCGAAATAAAATTTTACTTACTTACTTAATTCTTATGCCTTTTTACCCCTTGAGGATTGTAAGGCCTGTGGAGTTGAGTTATTCCATATCTGTCTTTTCCATATTTCCTTCAATATCCTTCCATCCTGTTTAAATTGCCGATTGCCTCTTTTGTTTGTATTATGTCTTTATGTTGATTTTTGTATGCTTTTCCTTTTAATTTTTTGCATCCATTTCCTTTCCTTTCTGTTTCAGTGATTCCTCTTTTCCGTTTATACCCCTTTTATTCCGTGTTCTCAATCTAAAAAACTCGGTAATTATTTCCCACTTCTTTCTTCCTATCTATTTCTTTGATTATCTTCTTATTTGTATTCATTTTACTAGTCCTCTCTTCCGTATCCTTTATCTTTGCCAGGCTCGTCGTCAATCTACCTATCTCTCTCCTTTTTCTCAATTTCTTGACGTGATGGTCGTAGTATTCTTTGTTTGTTCTTTCAGTTTTTCTTCCTTAATGTTCCATTTATATTCTCTTCCTTCGATTACGATTTTTTGATATCCTATTTTCGTTCTCTGCTATATGCTTCAATTTCTTTTGAATTTCCCGTTCATCTTTTGTTAAATCGTTGTTTATATAAACTCTCTCTCTTAGGTTTCTCAGTTTGTTTTTATTTCATTACAGTTTCCTTATCTCCCATGTTTCCAAGTTCTATCTTGTATATAGTTGCTCCTATTTTTATCACATCTTTAATCTGTACTTCTGTGTCCATACTCCTCTCCATAAAATGTTCTACACCCATTTTCAGATCTGGTTGGCTATTCGCTTCAAATCTCATTCCCAATATTACAATATTAATCCTTATGTTGTCTTTTTCCAGTCTATTCATCTTCAAATCCATATTTCTCATGTTTTCTCTAATTATGTTATTTTCCTCTTTCAATACTTCATTCTCCTTTCTTAGTTCCTTCAACTGGTCTTGTTTTATATCCTTTATATCTGACATTAGCTCTCTGATCATTTCTATCAAATTCTCTATTTTATCTACTCTTTCGTTTTTCTCTTTCTGTGGTGTACTTATCAGCTTTTTACTCTTCTTGAATAATTCCATTGGCTCTTCTTTTTCTTCGACTCTTCTTTTTCTTCGACTCTTCTTCTTTTCGAGTTTCCTGAGGTATAAGCATCGCTATCCATTGTTCTTTCTGTTATAAACACTTTACGTGTGTTCCTCGTATTTTCCATTTTCAAACACGGGAGAAAAAGAAAAAAATTGTTGTTTATATTTCTTATCACCGTAAACAGTAAAATGATCAAGATCGTCGCTTATCGTTTTATTAGCGTCATAGAGTGTCACAAAATTATTCTCATAAATCTTCAAATTTTTTTACTTATTGTCTTAATCTAACACTACACTCTGCTTTATTTCTAGTCCCTCTAGTTTGCAATCGACAAAATAATTAAATAGATCGAAACGCTACTGTAATAATGCTCGTTGAACGAGTTGACCATTGCGGGGCGTGCGATTCACGTGTTCCCTATCACTGTCTTTATTGATTTCCAAGGTAGGCTAGACCTCTTATAATTGTGAAAATATAAAAATAATTTTAAATACTAAACGTAAATTTATTCTATCTTAACCTAAGTTCTTACAATAGGAATCCTATACTAACTTAACCTAGGAAATGTGTCTAGTATGTATATGAGTTTCTTAATGCTAGGACTTAGAACTAAGACTAAAAATACCTTAGACTAAGACTTACGTTAACTTAAACTAGTACGTAACAATGACTTAAATTAGGACTAATTTAAACTTAACCTAGAATGACAATCTTCTTGTCACGGCGGGCGAGGGGGGTCATCGGCTTCGTCCGAGAGCAGCAGCGGGTCCGACGGTCTCGGGAACTGGCGGCTGGCTTGAGGTGGGAGTCGGAAGGCGTCCCTGATGCACGGGTTGGGGTGCTGGGACGCCTTCTCGAGGAACTTCTGTTGAATTTGCCTCATGTGTGCCTTTACGGTAGGCACACCGAGGTCCCTGTGAAGTTGACGGTTCTTCATGAACCACGGGCTCCCGTGATCATCCTCCTTGTTCTGCACTGCTTGAAGCTGAGCTCTCCTTGTTTTGGAGAGCTGGCACCAGGTGGGGCAGGCGTACGTGAGGCCTGCCTTCACGATGAAGTTGTAAACCAGAAGCTTGGTCCGGGGCAGGAACTTACTGGAGCGGTTCAGGATGGGATAGAGTTTTCCTAGTAGTTGCTTCGCCTTCTTGGTTGCGGTGCAGGATTCACGTGTTGAGTTTCGGGGAGGAGTTGAGATAAAATTTTACATGTGTTTATATAAAAGATGGTTCTTTCCAATACAATTATGGTTTCACTTTTCAAACAGCCCGCTTCTTATTGTTTATAAATTCAACGCAAACAACAAGAATTGATTATTCATCTTCGTTTTATATGTGGTACTGGTATGTATTATTTATAGAGCATTATTCGAATGAAATTGCACTATATGCAGGACATGACGTAAGAACCTATTAAGGAATCACTTAGTACGTGATAGAGTTTTCTATAAGCTTAATAGTTCAGTTATATAGGCCAAGCAAAATAATAGAATAGATAATTTGGAACCGTATAACTTAAACTATAGTTTAAGAAAGGAAAAGGGAGATGATTAAAGTAATTTTTTTTTTATGGGTCTAGCACACGTGCTGCAGGGAAGTCCCTAAATCGCTCCAGGAGCGGCACGCGTGCGGAAAAAGCGATTCACGTTGTTCTTGAATCGCTGCAATAGAATTTCTTTGTCAGGACTTGTGATTTTATTGTAGCAATGCATGCTGTGTTCGTTGATTCCTGTAGTGCAACTCATGCGTTCTTTTGATTTTCCCGCCTTGGTGGGTGTCGGCTTACTCGCCGGCACAACACTTTTGGCAGATCCATTTTCAGTTATAAAAATATATAAATAAAATGGAAAGAAAGTTATTTGGGATGCTCTTGAATGATGGTCAACTGAAAAATAAAATACGCCAACATATGATAAACTTTTGGTCTATTTCCCATTTAGTAAGAAAGTTTATCACTTCACAAAGCTTCTAATTACATTTACACATTTTTCGGAAGAAAACAAAAATCGTAAAAACTGCAGAACCTAACGAACTCGTAGAAAATTTCGTCAAAGCATTTAGAACAGCGACAATAATTTGACAATTAAGCTATTTCTTTGTATGTAATTTATATGCCGAGGTAGATGATTTAAAAAACACCCTCGTAAAAGAAAGAATGGTTATGATCACAAGTGACAGATCATAAGTAGTAAGGAGAAGGACGGGTAGACCTTAAAAATGTTGAAGTAGTAAAGAGGACGAAGACAAAGAATCCGTAATTAATTTAAGCAATAATAAGCAAAGAGTTAATTGATTGGTCCGTTACTTTGTGACAGTACATTTTAACAATAAAATTACGTAATTACTTTGTTAACTGTCACTAAATATATTTGTAAAGATTTTACAATTACGTTATCGCGATTTCGTAGTACAACTACAATGTCAAACGCTTAACTAAGACTTAAACAGATTTTTGGTATTTTATGTTTATATGATGAACAGATATGGGTCTATTATGTACTAAAACAGTTGGAACAGAACGCAATTTGCTACGTCTAATTGACTATTCAGTAAATTTATATTATGGTCCTTTGAATGTCTGTAAATTTCTATCGATTCTAAGAAATTGAGTTTTGACCCTTTAGATGCCATATGGAGTATTTGTAAACAATTGATATTGGGAAAAGTATGGCCTGTTTCTAAGAAATGTTTAGAAAAGTGTGATTTTTCATTTTTTAGCCTATAAGAGGCATTGTGTTCTGCGAATCTTGTTTTGAAATTCCGTCCCGTTTGGCCTACGTAACAGCTTTTGCACTCTTGATAATTACAATAAATCAGGAGTTTATAAACTTAATTGTCAAGAGTGCAAAAGCTGTTACGTAGGCCAAACGGGACGGAATTTCAAAACAAGATTCGCAGAACACAATGCCTCTTATAGGGTAAAAAATGAAAAATCACACTTTGCTAAACATTTCTTAGAAACAGGCCATACTTTTCCCAATATCAATTGTTTACAACTACTTCATATGGCACCTAAAGGGTCAAAATTCAATTTCTTAGAATCCATAGAAATTTACAGATATTCAAAGGACCATAATATAAATTTACTGAATAGTCAATTAGACGTAGCAAATTCTGTTCTGTTCCAACTGTTTTAACGTATAATAGACCCACATCTGTTCATCATATAAACATAAAATACCAAAAATCTGTTTTAGTCTTAGTTAAGCGTTTGACAATCGCGATAACGCAATTGTAAAATCTTTACAAATATATTTAGTGACAGTTAACAAAGTAATTAAGTAGTTTTATTGTTATAATAATAAGTAGAGACCGGATTATATGTAACATAAAAATCTTGAAATATGCATGAAAAATGCTTAAAATATGCATAAAAAGGGTCAAAATATGCAATATTAAATAATAATAAAAGTAGTAAATTTTAGTTTTTTTTATTTCAAAATCAGCATAAAATTAACAAGTTATCGACGATGTTTAACTTTAATTAACAATTATTTAACATTTTTTAAAATTATTTAACATTTGTATTCTTGTACACGTTAAACAATAAGGTATTGTTCCAAATGTTGGGTCGTAAGATTGTGTCTTCGATCACTTAAAATATTTTTATAAGTGGAAAAAGACCGTTCCACATCCACTGAGGTAACTGGGCAGTATTTCAATTTGGGTGCTATGTTAGCACTTATTGTTTCTGGCAAAAGTGCACCCGTCCCATTAATAAAACTATCAATTTGACACAAAGGTTCAAAGCCTTGGTTATTGCACAAAATGTTTTTAAACTTTTCTTTAACTCTACGTGGGAATACATCTGGCGATGTGGAGTTTATTTGACGGATTTTATTCATTAACTGAATTGATTTGGTCAACGCCAAACCTCGAGTTTTAAGCTTTTTAATACCCGCAGGTATGTGGGAAAGGTGAGTGCTAATCAAAGCTATGTTTTTTTTTTAATATCAGAATCGTTAAATGCTTCCTTGGATTGACGAACTGCCATAGCCTCTGCACTATCGAAGTCATTTACTACACCTTTGATGTCAACAATAATGTTAAAATTTTTTATTTGATTCACGCTCAAACAAATATTCTTAAAAACTAACTACTTATCACTTAATATCCCGACCAAGAAACAAAGGAATAAAATACCGTCGTAATTTTGGGTATTCCCTTGGCACTATAACCTAATCGATATTTAGACTATTGCAGGTATTGTTCCGGCGATAAGATCGGTTCCAGACGGCGACATTAACAATACCCTGAGCAATTCAATTGCCTAGTAATACCGAGAAATATTGTAAATATAGGGAAAATATGAATCATTACTAGATTTTTGGGTAAAATATGAAATAATTGGGGAGATTGTTCTAAATATGCAAATGCATATGAAAATATGCAAATGCATATAATCCGGTCTCTAATAATAAGCAAGCCAACAATAAAAAAAACATTTTTTTTTTCTTTCGACAAGTAAATAAAAATTAATTATTTTATTACAGTGATAATTAGCTAATTAGTTATTCCCCTATATTATTATCGAATCATATGCTATTTACACATAATTCTACGAAATCGATTAGTCATATTTTATCCACCTATTTGACGGGTGGCACGTCAAATAAAGTTTTTTACGGCCCATTTTTGCCGGCAATCCCATCAAAATCCCCGTTTCAAAGTTTTATAGGCATTTGGATAATAAACGTCTTTTCCAATTAGAATTCTAAAATATAAATATCCGCACGCTGTTTAATAGCGTCGAAAGAAATCGATTAAAATATACTAAAAGTCTAGTTTTATAGTTTGAGGCGTCTAAAGAGCTTTTTAATGCTGGTTAAAAATATGGTTAAGGTTTCATTATCCAATATCTGCCTCTCTTTAAGGTGGTGACTACCTTGATTATGAAGGTTAAACCGAAACAAGACTGACCTCTACATATATATATATATATATATATATATATATATATATTATATATATATATATATATATATATATATACAATGGCGTTCAAAAGTTTCCGGCTAGTGACATTTCGTACTCTAATTTATTAAAAAAAAGACTAATGATTTTTAATCATTATGAGATGTGAGCATGAAATATAGGAAACAAAATAATAATAGTAATAGAATATAATTTATGTTTGTGAATTTACTTATTATCATTATTCTTATATTTATATGGGCAAAAGTTTCCGGCCACTTTGTACTACGAGAAAAATTATTAGTCCATATGCTCTATAATAGACTTAAATTATATTTTTATGTTAATATTTTGTAGCCATACCCTTTGCAGCGATAACAGCTCCACAACGATGTGGCATTGACTCAATTAATCGATTAATACAAGCATTTTATTTCTTCAATGATTTGAATAATACGGCTTTATTTGAATATGTATGCTTTCGAACTTGACGATCTAGCGTTTCCCATTGGGTTCAAGTCCGGTAAATGGGATGGCCAGCTTAAAACTCTCACATTTGAAGCAGAAAACCACTGTTTTAACAACTTGGATGTATGTTTTGGGTCATTATCCTGCTGAAATATCCAATTCTGCGGCAATGTTTCTTCAGCATATGATAACAAATTTTTTTCTAAAATGTCCTTGTAAATATCAGCGTTCATATTTCCGTTGATCTCGATCAATGGACTGACTCCTTGTGCAGAGAAAATTCCCCAAACCATGACACTTCCTCCACCGTGTTTTACAGTAGGAATTTGGTACCGAACATCATTTCTCGTACCAATAGGACGTCGTACATGTTGTCTACCATCGCTTCCAAAAAGATTAAATTTAGATTCGTCTGAGAAAGCTACTTTTTTTCAATCTTTGATTGTCCAATTTAGGTTTCTTATTCTTTTTACTCATTAATGGTTTTTAATACCTATACGGCCAAAAAGTCCCACATCATGTAGTCTTCGTGTCAAAGTACTACGACTAATATTAGCTAGGTTTTCATCCTCTAGCTCGCGTGCAATTTCGGCAGCAGTTTTCTTGACATCCACAGTTGATTTGCGTTTAATGATACGATCTCTACTTTTTTAGACGTTTTTCTTGGACTTCCACTACGCGGACGATCTTTTAAAACCATATCCACAACGGTATTTTACAATAATATCGTTCACGGTTGATTTACCTATCGATAATAATGAAGCAATCTCACGAGAAGACTTTCCTTATTTTGAAAATTTTATTACTCTCTCGCGAATTTGGATTTGTATATGCCGAGTCATGTTTATGCTCCCACGACCTTTTATGAACTAAATGTGAATATTCAACGCGCTATTATTCGTAAATACGTCTTTGAACGTCCTACTGCGTCGATGTATATTATGTGGCCGGAAACTTTTACACATATAAATATAAGAATAATAATAATAAATATATTCACAAACATAAATAATATTCTTTTACTATATTATTTTGTTTCCTATATCTCATACTCATATCTCATAATGATTAAAAATCATTAGTCTTTTTATTTAATAAATTAGAGTATGAAATGTCACTGGCCGGAAACTTTTTTCACGCCACTGTATATATATATATATATATATATATATATATATATATATATATATATATATATATATATATATATATATATATATATATATATAACTCCTGGACAAAATTAAAGCAACAATCTGAAAATTAATTTATCTTTTTCTTATGTCAGTTTTAAAGTTTATCGAGTATTTGAATAGTAGGCTATGCATATTTTGTTTCGTTGTTCATGACAGAAATCAAAACAATTCGTTTAGATTTACAGTTTTAAAGAATTTTTTTTAGAAGATAAACAATTTTCTGTAATAATGCGATAGATTTTCTTTAAAAGTAAGCTAATAAATTGTTCCCTTTTTCAAAGTAATACGTTTTTGTGGTAGACTGTTTTATTTTTGACCCCAAAGAATTAGAAAAATTAATCGAACAAGGAATTTAACTAAACACGAGGTAGTGCGAGCCTCAGTTTACGAGGGATATTTTCAGAGTTATGTTGCCAATTTGTTAGGCAAACATCGTTCCACAATAAGTCGTATGGTAAGACGCTTGAATGAAGTAGGAACTTATTCTAGAAGGCACAGAATGGGAGCAAATTCCTCAAGATTTTATCCAAAATTTAATTAGAAGCATGCCTAGACGCATAAACGCTGTCATCCGAAGTAGAGGAGGCAACACACGCTACTAGTGTCCCAGTTAACATACACCATTAATTTTGCTACTAGTGTCCCAGTTTTTATTTTTTTCATTATTACATAATTTCAACGATTTTGTTATTAGGTCTTAAGAATAAATTTTAATTCGAATCTTATAGAGAAAATTTGGTAGCTAATTCACTTTTAGAGTATCCGAATAAGTTTTTTCTAACTTTTAGTGTAACCAATGTTCATAAAAAATTATTAAAATTAATTCATTATAGAGATTTGTATGATTTAATATATTGTTGCGTTAATTTTGTCCATGAATATATATATATATATATATATATATATATATATATATATATATATATATATATATATATATATATACAGTGAAATCTCCCTTGGGCAGACACCAACGGGACCGACCGAAAGTGTCCGTTCAAGAGGGGTGTCCGCTTAAAAGAAATACAAAAAAAATCATTTTTTTAAGGAAAACTGTAATTGAAGAATTTGGGAGATTTAAAACGTATACTTATGTATGTACATACTTTTAAAATAAACAAAAAACTTAAAACTTAAAGAAAAAACAAAGATTTGTTACCTTTAGATACATATAAAATATAATAGGATAAAGTTATACATATGAAATGAAAGGTCACTTTAATCATGCAAAAATTCATTTATTGTTGTTTGTATCCCGTTTTCTTCAAAATGGCGTCCACAAATCGTATTTCTAATTTGGAAAGAAGCTAAAGACTCGGCATCGTCGTGACTTTCGGCAAAACTTTTAAGCTGCTTAGTTAGGGTAGTAGCTTCACCATAATTTGGGATAGCATCTGTTGATACTGGAGCCTCATCGACATCAAAATCTTCGGAAAGTCTTTGTATTTCAACTGGCTTTTCAACATACAAATTTTCATTTATATTCAAAAACTCATTAAGGTTTTCATTATCAGTCAACTCCAACAAATTCTTATTTTTGAGGATATCTGTAAGTACGTTATGTGGTAAGTCATCTTCTGGATTAGATGTAACAGCCTCAGTTAACTGATCTTCACTTTGCATATTTTCATGTTTAAATCCCGCTTTACGGAAGCAATTTTTAACTGTTTCCATGGTTACTTGTTTCCAAGCGATTTTTGCAAAGTAAACTGCATCCAGAGGCGGAATTTTCTTAATTAACTCAAAAGCTGTACCAGCAGTTTCAATGTTTACTATCAGGTGTTTTAGTATTAGACTTCGGTAATAAATTTTAAAATTTTTTATAATTTCCTGGTCAAGTGGTTGAGAAGCCGATGTACAGTTAAGGGGAGAAACAAGATTTTTAGATTTTTTAAGCGGACATCTTTTGGACGAGATCCCGCATTGTCTAAAAATAACAAAATGTTTCTTTTTTCTTTTGTCATTTTCCAATCAAGATCTTGCAACCACTCTGTCTTAATTTTTCTCCTGTCATCCAAGCTTTCTTATTATATTTCCAAGTTACAGACAGGTTGTTTACGTTAATATTTTTAAATGCTCTGGGTTTAGCTGCCTTACCAATGACTAAGAGTTGTTCTTTTTCTCTCGCCATATTTGCACAATGTAAAATTGTAAACCTCTCTTTGGGATATTTACCACCAACACATTTTTCTTTTTTAATGTTAGCGTTTTGTTGGGTAGAGCCTTAAAATACAGGCCTGTCTCATGGGCATTATAGATGTATGTAGAAGGTATTAGGGAGGGACACCTAGATCAGTAGACGCGTATCTTCAAAAGGATGACTCATTCGGTATAAACTAAGAGAACTTCATAACATCCTCGTATGAATTGAAGATGGTAATATGGAACTTAACGCAAAGGACTAGTCGACTAGTAGAGCTGCCCTGATGTAAGTGAAACAAGTAGAAGTAAGTTAATAACTAGTAATTAAATGTAAGCATTTAATGACCAACTTAGCGCTAGAACCAACCTGCTTCTCATCTAGGTACCGGGCCAAACGGGTTGGCTGATACGTTAGGTAGACAAAGAACTTTAACTAGTCTCACTGGATCTGAACTCTTTTTAGGAATCTAACACAATATAGACCCTGCAGCGATTACGGATATGCAGGATACCGTTCGGTAGAGATTCGAACGTGGTACCAAGGATAAAATAATTTAGGAATCTCATCAGGGAAAAAGGAAGCAACTTGAGTGACGATGCTAAAGAAACGGAGCATCCCGACATAACTATGTCAGGTCCTGCAACGTTCACTTTTTTATAAAAAACGACACCCTGTGTTTTTGTAGCGTTAAATTCTACTTAGTTTACTGTCACCCAAAGATAGAATTTCTTCCAGGTCTTTGTTAAGTTGAACAACTTCCTGCTGTCTGGGAATATTTGCATGAGTAGTGGATGTTCAAACGTTCAAATATACAGAAATAAATGTACGGTCATCTGCAAAGCCGTAGATTAGAATCCTGGTCCTTTCCCACAAATCGTTAATGTAAATAAGAAAGGGACTAGGAGACAGTATGGAGCGTAGTGAAGATGTTAGAAAGAAATCCGTCATCTGCCACTCATAAAGAACGCTCTTTGAGGAAACACACAAACCCATATTAAACCAGCTCAACTAACTCTAATTTTTAATCTGACATCATTAATTACTCATGTTATATGTTACGTGATAGCTCGATGATATTATCAAAATTATCACTTTTATACACGTTAACTCATTAGGAACCCTTGTGCTTGAGTGACATAATAATTATATTACCTCAGACATGGAATAATAAATAAAAAAGACCTCTCAGAAAACAAAAATAAAACAAAGGTGTGGAACGGTCAAAACTTTGGACATTTCGGGGTGTGTATGGATCATGCAATAAAATGAATGGATTTTTGTCCGGAATTATGTGATGCATATGTCGTAAAAAATGACGGTCTTAAATTAGTGACAGGATTTTTTTCTTTGGCTTAAAAAAAGGAAATGTTAAAAGTTACCGCAAAAAAATGGTTGCATGTCGGATTTCGTGCTCGGTCGCGTACTATAAATTACTAAAGAAAAATGTCTGTAATTAACTATGCGAAGTTAATATAAAAAACGAATTATGGTAATTTTTACATTTTATGAAAATTTTAATGTTGGGAAAATTTCAGTAAAAAAACCGCTTGAGTAGTACTTACAATACCAGCATTATAATTTAACGAAATATGTAATTTTTGCTCAATATATAAATATTGATAAACCTATAAAAAATATTAAAAAGCGCAAATTTTAAATTAAAATTAAATTTTGTGTAATGTTTAAAACTCCTCTAATACTGAAACGAAACTTACTAATATAAATTGTATCAGTTTAAGTGGACCAGCTATTTTGATATTATTTGCTATAAAAACATTAATTTTAAGGCAAACTATAAAAGTGTCACTGTCATTTGTGTCACTTTTTCAGTAGGCCTCAAAGATACGATGATATATCTCCAACATTTAATCAATATAACTTCATACAACTAGAGCATACACGTGAAATTCACCTAATTTTTAGTGTTCCGTAAGGAACACTTATAAAATTACTTTGGTATCTGTCTCTCTGTCCGTCGTCACACCCGATTTTCTACGAAACTATTTGATACAGAAAGTTGAAATATGGCACTAATATAGGAATTGATATCAGAGTCGTGTAGTTCTGAAAGTTAAATTTTGACTTAAGGGTTAGTTTTGGGGGGTGAAATCAAAAGTGAAAAACAATTTTTTTACCAGATCGTCGAGTGGAATGTCAACTGAAAGCTTATAAAAGCACGAGTTCAAAAATATATATAATGTAATACTTACGCACACTTTTCTTTGCATTATTTTTAAAAAATTATCTTGAAAAATACTGATTAAAAAATTTTGAAAAAATTCTGGAATATTCTCCACAGAGTGTAGATTGAACGAAAATTATTACGAGTGCATTACTTACTTAATTTATCTGAGATATATATATATATATATATATATATATATATATATATATATATATATATATATATATATAAAATAAAAAAGAGAGAAAGCAAAAGTTGCCGTATCTAACAAAATCCTAAGATATGAAAATAGTTGGGGAATTCGGCAAGGGGGCACAACAGATGTTCACACAATATTCATTTAGCCAATATTTCGGTCCTAGGTTGGGACCTTCATCAGGGCATAAACTGAAAAAGAGATAATGAAGCAACCAATAAGGAAAGTCGGGCGTAGAAAGTTCTTATTGTTGTTATAAAGAAGTATACATTATTATTATTATTAATGAGAATTGTCATAACAAAGACCAACAATGAAACAAAACCGCCACTATTCACTAACATATTAAAATAATGGCATCCTTGCTGTAAATGCCATTTTTTAAATTAATATGTTAGTGAATAGTGGCTGTTTTGTTTCAGTGTCGGTCTTTTTTATGACAATTGTTATTTATGGTCATTCTTGTTGGATTAATTCGCACACTGCATGTGAGTCACTTGCAACTTTTACTTTGGTACTTCTTTATAATAATAATAATAATAATGTATACTTCTTTATAACAACAATAAGAACTTATTAAAAATTAAAATTAAAAATTAAACTTAACAATAATAATTTTCTACGCCCGACTTTCCTTATTGGTTGCTTCATTATCTCTTTTTCAGTTTGTGCCCTGATGAAGGTCCCAACCTAGAACCGAAATATTAGCTAAATGAATATTGTGTGAACATCTGTTGTGCCCCCTTACCGAGTTCCCCAACTATTTTCATATCTTATATATATATATATATATATATATATATATATATATATATATATATATATATATATATATATATATATATATATATATATATATATATATATATATATATATATATATATATATATATATGTATATATATATATATATATATATATATATATAATATATATATATATATATATATATATATATATACATACATATACATACATATACATATATACAGTAAAGTCTACTTAGAACAAATCCGTTTATAGCGAATTTCCGGTTAAATTTTATAATGCACGAAAAAAACTTCCATAAGACCAATGCAAATTTTTGTCGGTTATAACGAAACCGGTTATAACGAACTTTCGGATAAAGCGAACCAAATACCAAAATGTTTTGTGTCCGTTTATAACGAACTTGCCACGTCCTGTGCTCGACGTCCCGCAACTTGATCTAGGCAATTCACCGAAACTCGCTGAGAACCCTTATTCTACTTGTTTCCGCCGCGTCGCTAGTTCGAGCAGTATTTTTTTTCAATTCACTTGTGTTATGCGGTTCTAATGCATATTTGATCAAAGTGAAGGTTCAAGTTTTTATTTTAAAATGAGTACACAAAAACGTAAAGCGTTTACTTTAAAAGACAAACACGATATTTTAAGGAAAATAAAAAATGGAGTTAAACAAAATGATGTTTGCGAACAGTTGAATTTAACTAAATCTACGGTTTCTACCATATGGAAGAAGAGGCAAGAAATCTTATCAATCTATGATAAATGAAACTTTAACTTTACTTCGGCCGGTAGGACTGGACCGGGACTTCCTGTCCCAGAGCCACCTCAGTCTATTGATGAGGTTTTACAGTCCAGTCTCGAATTTAATGAAAGTCGACCGGATGATGATAAGTTTCAATCTTCTCTAGAAAATTTAAAACCACAGTTGTTTA